>CAUYQU010078253.1:0-49508 GCA_963574635.1 Cheracebus regulus | reverse complement strand
CGTGTGGCTCCTCTGCCGGGAATCTCCCGGTCTGTGGGCTACAAAAATTCGTCGGAAAGTGCGGCGTCCACTCGTTCTCTGCGCTTTCACTGGGAGCTACATTCCTGAGCTGTTGCTAATCGGCCATCTTGGATCTCTCCTATACTAGTCTTAAAAATAATATTTACTTTATGCCGTTAATACCCATTTAACAATATAATGGAACTAAAAAATTCCATTCACAAAACTTTAGGGGAAAATTTGTAACAACTGTTAAGGATATAACTTCCCTAAGAGATACGAAAAGAAATTGAATATAAAGAAAAAATAGCTTTATTATAGATTATTATAATATATAATAGGTTATAATTAAAATAATATATTATTATATTAAATAGTTGGAAAACATAACAGGAGTTTTTAAAAATTCTCTTTCGCAGAAGTAATATAGCGTATCAAAATCTTAGGGAGAATATTTGACAATTGTTAAGAACATAAAACTTTCTAAGCAAAGTGAAGAGATTTGGATAAAAGGAACTAAAGGTAGACTTGGACAGGAAGCCCTGTCATTTTGGAAACAGAAATTTATGTAATTCCACTTCAACTCCCAATTTGTTTATTTTTATTTTTTTGAGACAAGGTCTTGTTCTGTCACCCAGTTTGGAGTATTACTTCAGTTCCTCTTTACACCTTATGCCAGGGGCCCCCAGGCCCTGGGCCACAGACTGATACCGGTCTGTGGCATGTTAGGAACCAGACTGCACAGGAGGAGGAAAATGAGCCAAGCTTCATCTGTATTTACAGCCATTCCCCATCACTGGCATTACTGCCTGAGTGCCACCTCCTGTCAGATCAGCAGCAGAGTAAAGTCGGTTTTGTCTAGGTCCCAAGTAGCTGGGTCTACAGATGCGCATTACCATGCTTGGCTAATTTTTGGTATTTTTTGTGGAGACGAGGTTTCACTATCTTGCCCACAGTGGTCTCAAACTCTTGAACTTAAGTGATCCTCCCCGGCTCAGCCTCCCAAAGTGCTAGGATTACATGTGTGAGCCATAAGGCGTGGCCTCAAATCCCAGTATAAAAGATTGATGATTTTTAAGTTCCTTTGAAAAAAATACATAAGATTTACCAACAAAACTTAGAAAAACAAGAATGCAGAGAGATTTGTAAACCAAATGGTAACCATATCCAGCGTTGGACTGATGATAGAGAGATCAGTGCAAAATTTTGAACATCCACAAATAGACAGCAGTGAATAGGAAGGAATTTATTGTAATGGTAAAGGAAGTATTTCTCAATGGTGAAGAAAAAGTAGGTTTAGTCAATAAATGTGATGGGAAAATTGTCTGACCAATTTGAAAAGACATCAAAGCCAAAACAAATTCTTTCATGGATTAGAGTTCTGTACAAATGATGACATCAAAGAGGTACTAGCAAATACCAATACAAGCCAGGCATGGTAATGCATGCCTGTAGTCCCAGCTACTCGGGAGGCTGACGTGGGAGGATTGCTTGAGTCCAGTAGTTCAAGTCCAGCCTGGGTAATGTTGTGAGAGCCCCCATCTCTAAAACACAAGAGGGATGGGCATGGTGGCTGACACCTGTAATCCCAACACTTTGAGAGGCCAAGGCAGGTGGATCACTTAAGGCTAGGAGCTTGAGACCAGCCTGGCCAGCATGACAAAACCCGTCTCTGCTAAAAATATAAAAATTAGCTGGTTGTGGTGGCGTACATCTGTAATCCCAGCTACTCAGGAGGCTGAGGCGTGAGAATCGCTTGAACCTGGGAGGTGGAGGTTGCAGTGAGATGAGATCACACCACTGCACTCCATCTGGGTGACAGAGCAAGACTCTGTCTAAAAAATAATAATAATAATAATAAACATTCTTAAAGGAAGAGAAAAAAATACAAATACATAAAAAATCTTAATCCTTATGGGAGGATTATACAATATTAAAAACAAATATTCTAACAATAGATGGGGAAAAACATTTGCAACTGATGACAGAGGATGTAACCGCCTCAATTTATACAGAAGCCTTTAGCATCATGAGACGAATAGAAACATGGCTGGTGGAAAATGGACACAAGTAGTTCCCCAAAGAAGGAATATAGTGGCACAAAACCTCTTTGGAGTCAGAGAAATGCAAATATTCCTGAAACACCAGGGATTTGCTCTAGGTCTGGTTGCTTGCCACATAGAAAGCCAATCACCGAGTCAAGGAGTATTGCCAGGGAAGAAGGCTTTCAGTGGGTGCCATAGCCAAGATCAGTCTCAAATCCATCTCTGACTGACTAAAATTGGGAGTTTATATAGCAAGAAAGCAAGGTAACCATGTGTGGGAAAGGAGGAATTGGAGGTGGTAAGGAAAAGGAGTTGGCTAACAGGAAACAGGTTGTCAGTTAGGTAGCCATGACAGGTGAGGAATCTCATTTGTCCAGTTGCCGTGATCTGGTAAGTTTCAGTTCCTTGATATTATCTGGGAGGCCTGGTTCCCTGAGAAAAGAACTTGGATAAGACAAATGTAACTTTCTTATATTTTAAGCCTGGGAGGGCCAATTTTTATGTTTATTCAAAAGATACCATAAACATCAGTTCTAGGGGCCAGTTGGGCCAGTTTCACAAATTAAAAGAAGAGCCATTTTCTAATCTTATAACTGGTAAAGTTTTAGACCTGAGGAAGATGTGCAGACAAGGGTGATTACTCAGACGATTACTCAGACTTCTGGAGGAGTTTACGTTCAGCCTTTGGGGAGGTAGTCTGGTAATACATAGCCTTATATTTTTTACATATGCTTTGAGTTTGCACTTTAAAAAATTCAGCTTAAAGACGTAATCTAGACATAAGAATAAAGTGCATATAATAGTGAAAAATTCAAATCAACCAAAATATTTAGTGATAGATTAAATTGTGGTACATTTGTAAGATGAAATGGAGCCCACACAAAAGAGTGAGTACATGGAAAAATGTTTGTGATGTGTCAAGTTTTTTAAAAGTATGTGTTTATATGTCTGTATATATATATATCTCTGTGTGTACACACACACACACACACACACACACACACACACACACACACACACACACACACACACACACACACACCCCTACATACATACATGTACATTTGGAAAGGAAAGGAAGGATAAGTAGAATCTGCTATAATTTGGTAGGAATTACATATAATGTATACATAGGAATTATGTATGCAACCTATAGACTTCTGATTTTCTATGCCACTTTCCACAAAGCTACTCCCTGACACTTTGATGGCCTATGACAATATATCACAATCTGATGAACTGCCCGTTCCCTCCCCAGCTGTCTGTGGGGGCCCATCTTTACAGCTAATTACCTTCCAGTATATACAGCACTAGAGTTATTAGTGAGACAACAAGTAACCAGAAGACTTTGGAATCCTCCCCAGGAGAGAGAGATTGACTTTGAGATCCTGGGGGTGAGGGGAGAGTGCAATTAAACCTTAAACCTAAAGTGCAGTTAAACCTCAATTGGGATACCTATATAAATTTACTGTAATAATGTTAATCTCTAGACCTGTTCATCTAAATATGAGCTCATTACTTTGTCTTAGAGTGGATTAGCATGCAAGCAAAAGAAAGCAGTTTTTACATAAAACTTTCTTAGTCTGTTTAAAATTGTACATAGTAATGATTTGGGAATCCTTACTGCATTACCACAGTTAAGAAATTGTTTGTGATGATTATTTCCTAACAGAGGGATATGCTTTGTGAGGACCTGGCTCATGCCACTGAGCAGCTGAACATGCTCACAGAGGCCTCAAAAAAACATTCAGTGCTGCTGCAGTCTGCCCAGGAAGAACTGACCAAGAAAGAGGCCCTGATTCAGGAACTTCAGCATAAGGTGAGATGCACACAGGTATCACTCAAGATGGGAGATGGGAGGCCTGGCACAGTGGCTCCCTCCTGTAATCCCAGCACTTTGGGAAGCCGAGGCAGGTGGACCACTTGAAGTCAGGAGTTCGAGAGCAGTCAGGCCAACATGGTGAAACCCTGTCTCTACTAAAAATACAAAAGTTAGCTGGGCGTGGTGATGCTTACCTGTAGTCCCAGCTACTTGGGAGGCTGAGGCACGAGAATTGCTTGAACCTGGGAGGTGGAGGTTGCAGTGAGCCAAGATTGCACCACTGCACTCCAGCCTGGGTGACAAGAGTGAGACCTTATCTCAAAAAAAAAAGAAGGGTGAGGGACAGGAGGAATCCACAGTTGAGCTTGATGACATTCCTGTATTGGCCAACTTCTCCATGTACAAAGGGGAAGTTAATGGCGTGTCCTCACCTGGACTGAGACTCGCTCGGCTGCCTGCCACCCACCTTGGGTCGTTGACACATGGGAGCCAGTTCTAACCACTGCAGTGAGGTTATACCTTTTATCATATTTTTGGTGGTGGCTGTTTTCATTTTATAGTTTGTATTTTTCTTAAATGACCTCTTTGTTACTTGAGACACTTAGAACATTTTACAAAGTATAAATAAATTTGTGAGAGAAAAGGAGATGATTGGGTTATAGTAGCAACCAAGTTAGCCCTAGATTTCATAATTACTTTAAAAAAAGAAATTATAGGTTTATTTTAATATCTTATTACTTTTCAAATTATTAATCAAGTTCTGAAAAAATAATGTAAATACAGCATGTTTCCATATGCCGTGGGAAGCCTTTTTTTAATATAAGTGACATTCAATGATGCATCTTTTTAAATTGACAAATAATAATTGTATATGTTTATAGGGTACAATGTGATGTTTGATATATAATCATTGTGGAATGATTAAATCAAGCTCATCAACATAGCCATCATCTCACATACTTTTTTGTGAGCATTAAAATCTGTCTTCTTAGCAGTTTTGAAATATACATGACATTATTATTATTAGGTTGGTGAAACAGTAATTGTGGTTTTTACCATTACTTTTAATGGCAGAAACCGCGATTACTTTTGCACCAGCCTAATAACTGTAATCACCTTGCCCTGCAGTAGATCTCCAAAGGTATTCCTCCTAAGTGAACTTTGTACCCTTTGATCAACATCTCCCATTAACGATTCTTGTCTCCTCCCACCCCTCACTTCCTGCCCCGGACTCTGGTACTCTCCACCTCTATCAGTTCAACTTTTTTGATTCCACATGTAGGTGGAATCAAAGACTGTGTGGTATTTGTCTTTCTGTGCTAGCTTATTTTACTTGGAACAGTGTCCTCCAGGTTCATCCATGTTGTCACAAATGACAGAATTTGCTTCCTTTTTAAGGCTGAGTAGTATTTCATTGTGTGTATATATAGCACGTTTTGTTTACCTGTTCTTCTGTCAATAGACAGTTAAGTTGACTCCATATCTTGGCTATTGTGAATAATGCTTCAAAGAACGTGGGAGTACTGCTCTCTCTTCAGCAGACTGATTTTAATTTCTTTGGGTATATATCCAGAAGTGGAATTGCTTGATCATACAGTAGTTCTATTTTTAGTTTGTTGAGGAACTTCCATACTGTTTTTCATAATAGCTGTGCTAATTGACATTTCCAGCAGTACACAAGATTCCCTTTTCTCCACATGCTCACCAATACTTGTCTTTCATCTTTTTGATGATAGCCATTCCTATCAGGTGTGAAGTGGTATCTCTGTGGTTTTCATTTGCATTTCCCTGATGATTGGTGATGGGAAGTTTGTCTTTTCTATTTGGACCATGTACCCCATATTACTCTCTAACTTGTAACCTTATATCTGTTCAATGTTCCCAGCTAAACCAAAAGAAAGAGGAAGTAGAACAGAAGAAGAATGAATATAACTTCAAAATGAGGCAACTAGAACATGTGATGGATTCTGCTGCTGAGGATCCCCAGGTACTTTTCAGAAAAAGAGAGCATTTCAGGGGGAATAAACAGTTGTATAAATGATGAAAATTTGGAAATTATGAAGACCATAGCTTTGTATTTTTAAAGAAAAAGATTTTTACCAATACCCTCTGTCTGCTTTTTACTTGATGAAAGTACCAGTGTTTTATTTACTTGGAAAATAATTTGAATAGTAAGAATTTGTTTGGTTTTTTGGTTTTTATTAGAATAGTAAGAATTTGTTTGGTTTTTTGTTTTTGAGATGGAGTCTCTGTTACCCAGGCAGGAGTGCAGTGGTGTGATCTCGGCTCATTGGGACCTCCATTTCCCAGGTTCAAGCAGTCCTCTTGGAAGTAGCTGGGACTAAAGGCGCACGCCACCACACCTGGCTAATTTTTTTTCCTGTATTTTAGTAGAGATGGGGTTTCACTGTGTTGCCCAGGCTTGTCTCGAACTTCTGAACTCAGGCAGTCTGCCCACCTTGGCCTCTCAAAGTGCTAGGATTACAGGCGTGAGCCACTGTGCCCAGCCATAGCTGGAATATTTGTTATGTGCTTGATGTTTACATTTAAAATGAAATGTTTATAATATCACTTAATTGCATATTTGAATGAGATATGATTTTATTTTAGAGCCCTAAAACACCACCTCACTTTCAAACACATTTGGCAAAACTCCTGGAAACACAAGAACAAGAGATAGAAGATGGAAGAGCTTCTAAGACTTCTTTGCAACACCTTGTAACAAAGCTAAATGAAGACAGAGAAGTCAAAAATGCTGAAATCCTCAGAATGAAGGTAACTAGATTTTTTTTTCTTCAGTAAATTTAATTATTTTTAAAGAGACCAAGTCTCACTATGTTGCCCAGTTTGAGCTCAAGTGATCCTCCTGCCTCAGCCACCTAGTATCTGGCACTGTAGGTGTACACCACCATGCCCAGCCAGCAAATTTACTTTTTTAAACTAAGCAGCATCCTCATGGTTACTGAGGATACAGATTTCAAAAGGCACAGAACCAAAGGGTAGAGAGAGAAAAGTATTCCTTCTACCCCTGATAGTAATCTACCTATTTTGCTGTCCCTGGAGGTCCCCAGGGCAGCCCCTTTCATTTAGAGCTTTTCAGTGCATTCATAACCACATTTCGAAACAGTCTCTCCTGCCCCATTTAGTTTTTACACAGTGGTATCATATCATACAGATTGCGCCAGGTATGCTCTCATCAGGAATGAAGGTGAGAGTATGTTTCCTTAAACCTCATCTCATGGTGCTATCTGAATTTCAGATCTTTGTCAATTTAATAGCTATAGCATGCTCTCTTAGTGTAGTTTTAAATTTATATTTTTCTTAAGAGTTAAATTGAGCATCTTGTTTTTCTGTTTCTGAACAATATCCATTACCCATTTTTCTTTCATTGGACTTTCTCTTATTGATTCATAGGCATTTTTATATATTAGAGAGATTTTAGTCTCTGATAAATTTAGAATACGTTCTTGTTTGCCATTTCTTTAAGCTTCGTTAGAGTGTTTTTACCCAGTTACTTGGGGGTATGTTGACTGAGTAGTGGAGTGTGCACATGGCTCAGGGGTGGGGGCACGTGGAGGAGTGTTTGGGTAGGTGGAGTGTGGGTGCATAGGGGTAGGGAGGATGTCATGCTCCACAGAAGATGGCATTTATCCTGTGAGGGCATTGCTCTGTGGGGTGGTTTTGTTTAGGAATACAGATTGCTCACTTTAACCAAGTGATGTATGTAAAGACAGCACTTATCTTGAGTTGTGTAATTCCTGGAGAGGATTATTCACGATCTTTTTATTTAGGGCAGTATCTCCTGAAATAGCATACTATTTCAGGTATGTGGCTATTTTCCAGATTGGCATGATCTTGAAACTTAGAAGAAATTGGGTCAGGTGAAAAGAAATCATATAACAGACAAGTAAATCCAAAGGATATTCCTTGCAGACAAGTATTTATTTCTTCCAGATAGCTATGCTCAGGATTTTCAAGTTAGGATCCAATTAAGTATTTTGAGGGATGAGTTGTGGCATCAGTTTTTTGTTTGTTTTAATTAGAATCTACCTAATAAATAAAATCAAATAGTTGAGAATATTTTTCAATATAGAGATTTTTGTCATCTTTACTCACAAAGGAATTTTAAACTTTAATGAATTCTGCGATATTGACTTTAAAAAACTATGTTCGAGACACTGTGGACGTGGTCATGAATCACCATTCTAGCCTCCAATAGCTTGTCACAGCCTGCTTTTTATGCAGCAGTACCCAGTGCAGTGTCTCTGCATAAGAACTTAAAAGAAGAATATCTGTCTCTGTGGTGGTCTTGGGGAGCTAAATGAAGCCTACTGTAATGTGTTTCTTGAAAAGATATGATTTGATATGTTATTAGGAGCAGTTGTGTGAAATGGAAAACCTACGCCTGGAAAGTCAGCAGTTAAGAGAGAAAAACTGGCTCCTGCAAGGTCACCTGGATGAAATTAAAAGACAGAAGGAAAACAGGTGAGAAAGAACCATGAGAACTCTGTGGGCTAAATCTTGGCTTATCTGTGTGGAGTTAAATGAGGTTGGAGTTGGTTGCACAGATTTCCCAGGTGTACAATGTTTCCCACTAATCCAGGAGATGCTCTTTTGGTTGATTTTGAATCAGGTCTGAGCTCTTCACCTTGCATTGCTCTGCAGTGGATTTTTGACATTGTTGCATTTGTTTTAAAGCTATTGAAATGAATTTAAACCATGTGAAATACTTAAACCAAACTACTTTTATTTAAAAAAAAAATTTTTTAAGGAATAAATACCGACAATGTTCAAGAAGCTCTGCAGAGAAAGGGAGAATTCCCTACTAGTTGGCTTTGCCTTGTAACTCATGGTCCAGGGAAAGCTCCTGGGCAGGACAAGACAGATATCTTTAGCATTTTATAGAGGAGCATTTGCTTGAGTTTAGACATATCTCTGAGTGTGTTTTGGCTTCAAGTAAGGCAGTTTTGTAGTTGTATTTGCTGATACATTTGCATAGCGTTGGGGCAGCCACATCCAGACTTCTATCTTGTCTTTAATTTAAAAGTCATACAATTTTTGATGTATTTTTTACCCTCTTGGTACTTCACTTTCCATAACAATAAAATGAGGAAAATGATAATTTTCCCACAAGGTATTTTAAAGATTAAAAATTACACGTATAAAGTGCCAGCACAGAGCTTGGTAGCAGGTATCATCCAATGAAAGGTAGTTATTAAGTACTCAAGGTAGAATTACGATTCTGCCTATTGTAACTTTCTGAGTGAGAGTTTGGAGATGATAGTGGCCTGTAAAATTATGCAAGAAGTCGAATTGGGTCAAAGTAGGATCTCCGAGATAGAAGCCCTTACTGAATTCCACTGACTGCTGTCCATGCTGTTGCCAGAACATCTTTGACAGAGAGGCTTGTGCTCTCCTGCCGCTCCCTGGCCCTGTCCAGAAACATCCCTGCTGTGTACTGTTCAAAACCTAAATGAGGCAGTAGAGATTTGAGGATGGTAATGGCAGCTATGCTAAAATCTCTTCTTAAATGATTCCCTTCAAATTTTAGTGAGCATCAGAGATCTCAATCAGTAGGGCTGGAGTGAAGCCCAGAATTCTGCATTTTAATAAGCAACTCTGTCCCCTCATAGGTGATTCTGATATGGGTAGTCCACAGTCTTGCTCACCTACTTTTCATATGCTCCATTCCCATGTCCAATTATATTAAAGAAAAGCCTTGTACTTAGTAACCCTTTCGTCAAGAGTTACTGTTGGCATAGAACATAGAACATTTCCAGATCATTTGTAAAATGAAAATGAAAAATACCATATTTCAGAGATACATTGTGAGCTTACTGCTTTTGCCCATGGATACCACTAAGGAAGCATTGTTTAAGTCTTTCTTCCCACTGCCAACATGTCTAAGTCAAAATCTCTTAAATAGCCTGAATAGCTGCAGAAGCTCTTCATCAGATGGTTGAGCTTTGAAACAAACAATAAGAGTCTGGGGAGCCATTTTGAACAGTGAGGAAAGCTCCTGGATAATATGGCAATGAGAGGCCCAAACACCAAGCTTTCCAGGGCCTTTGTCACAGATGCCACTGTGGAGGAGGTGGATGCAGCCATAAATCAGGGCCACACAAGGCAGATAAAAGAGTTGTGAAACCAAAGAGGGATGTTCAAAGACCAGGTGCCTGGTTAACTGTAAAAAGATCTTCGTTGGTGGCATCACAGAAGACACTGAGGAACATCACCTAAGAGATTATTGTGAAGATGTGAGAAAAGAGGAGTGGTTGAAATCGTGACTGATTGAGGCAACGGCAAAAACAAGAGCTTTACTTTTTTAACCTTTGAGGACAGCCATGACTCTGTGATTAAGATTCTCTCAGAAATACCACAAAGTACATAGCCACTACCGTGAAGTATGGAAAGCCATGTTAAAGAAAGAAATGGTTAGCACTTCATCCGGCCAAAGAGGTCAAAGTAGTTCTGGAAACTTTGGTGGTGGTCATGGAGGTGGTTTTGGTGGGAGTGACGACGTGGGTCATGAAAGAAAAGTTTCACTGGTCATGGTAGCTTGGGGGCAGCCCTGTTGGTGGATGTGGGGTCAGCAGGGTTGGCTATAATGGATTTGGTAATGATGGAAGCAGATTTGGAGATGGTTTCTTCCTTCATGGAAGAAACTTTGGAGGCAGAAACTCGGGCCCCTGTGGTGGCAGAGGCTACCATGTTGCCAAACCAACCATCAAACCAAGGTGGCTAAGGCATGTGAAATTGCCAGTACCAAAATGGAGTCAGTTATGTCAAAACCCTAATAAAGTGGAGTCAGGAGGCCATTAAGAAGAAGCTCTCACTGCACATGCCTGTAATATACCTTATCACAAGAAATTCCTGCAGGTCCCACATGCCCCACTCCTGCACTCACCCTGCAACAGAGCTTATCACAGGAATTTCTCAAGCCTGCAGTATTTCAGACAAGCCGCCAGCACCAGGACAGTTACTCAGCAATAGCTGTCTCCACCAGTGAACAAACACCAACTCCTGCAGTGAGCCTCTGTGACCTGTGAGCTTTATTTCATGGACTTCTCTTTGTCTTTAAAAGCTTTCCCTTTCCCTAACTTCCCTGGATACACCAATGACTCATCATAGCTTGCATACCCTGCCATTGCCATCCTCTGCTATTCTTAGATAAGCTCATTTGTTCTGAGTTTCTTTTTAGGTTGACAGGTGGTGCCAGTAGCAGCAGTAGCTACGGCAGTGGCAGAAGGTTTTAATTAACACCAGGAAACAAAGCTTAGCAGGAGAGGAGAGCCAGAGAAGTGACAGGGAAACTACAGGTTACAGCAGATTTGTGAACCCAGCCAAGTACAGTTGTAGCAGGGCCTAGCTGCTACAAAGAAGATATGTTTTAGACAATACTCAGGTGTATGGGCAGAAAACTCAAGGACTGTATTTGTGACTACTTATATAATAGGTTACTTAAGTTTCTGTTCTATGAAAATGTAAAGCAGTCTTAACAAAGAGTTTAATGTAGTTTTTTTGTGTGTGCTTATCCTATTGATTGCCAAATGTCATATTGTGATCATGATGTTGAATCAATGTCTTTTAAAAAATGTTTTTCCCTGGGCATGGTGGCTCACACCTGTAATCCCAGCACTTTGGGAGGCCGAGGTGGGCAGATCATTTGAGGTCAGGAGATTGAGACCAGCCTGGCCAACACAGTGAAACCCTGTCTCTACTCAAAATACAAACAAATTAGTCAGGTGTGGTAGCACGCACCTGTAATCCAGCTACTCAGGAGGCTGAGACAGAATCACTTGAACCCGGGAAGCAGAGGTTGCAGTGAGCCGTGATTGCACCATTGCATTCTAGCCAGGGACAGAGTAGGACTCTGTCTCGAAAAAAAAAGTTTTTCATTTCATAGCCTCACATCCCTTGTATATAAAAGAACTACTCAGAATCTTCTTTGTGAAAAATTAGAGAAAGGGCAAACTATAGCTCAGGGGCCAAATTCAGCTCACAACCTGTTTTGTACATAAAGTTTTATTGAGACGTAGTCACACTCTGTCATTTCAATATTGTTGTGGCTGCTTTTGCACTACAATAGCCAAGTTGAATAGCTGTGGCAGAGACCAGTGGCTCCCAAACCCTGAAATATTTAACTGTCTGGTTCTTGACAGAAAACGTTTACCAATCCCTGGATTAGTGTACAGAAAACACATCTTTCCCTAATGATTTGGGGTGATTTCTTCATTGAGGGCTCATTGCCATTTTTGTCTAGGCTGCCAGATTTGTTAAGGGAAAGAACCATCACTGTAGCTTCTGTATTCCTTTAAGAAATGATGTTTTACTCACCAGTGAGAGAGATTCCTAGAGAAGCCTACAGCATTCAGGAAGGTTCTCCAAGGAGGGAGAGAAGGATGTCCCTCTGGTCCAGGGGCTGCACACAGAAACTCAACTTATTCTCCTGACCTGGTCAGGCCACAGAGATAGATGTATTATCTAGAATGTAATTTTCTTACTTTATATATTGGAACATTCCTTTTCCATGAAGACGTATCTGGTGCTTGGGACATCTGGCCCTGGTGTCCACATACATGGAAAGGCAGAGTGCTTATCAGAAAATGCCAACTGACTATGGAACCTGAGCAAAGGGAGAGTCAAGGGCTCCACCATCCTGAGGCCAGAGCAACCCCCTACCCGAAATATGCCCCCTCCCAGCTGATCACATTCATACCAGGCTCTTGGCCCTTTCAGCCCACTTTTGTTCGCATTCTGTCTTCAGATGTTACCACGTTTAACTAAGTTTCTACTGTATTTTACTTTCAACCAATTCTTTTCTTTTTTCTTTTTTTGAGATGAAGTCTTGCTCTGTTGCCCAGCCTAGAGTGTAATGGCATGATCTCGGCTCACTGCAACCTCCGTCTCCCGAGTTCAAGCAATTCTCCTGCCTCAGCCTCCCAAGTAGCTGAGACTACAGGTGCCTGCCACCACACCCAGCTAATTTTTGTAGTTTTTAGTAGAGATGGGGTTTCACTGTGTTGGCCAGGCTGGTCTTGAACTCCTGACCTTGTGATCCACCCGCCTCTGCCTCCCAAAGTGCTGGAATTACAGGCGTGAGCCACTGCGCCTGGCATCAACGAATTCTTGATTAGATTTCCCACCTCTGCTCATCTTGCTTTTGTACTGGGAGGAATCCTTAGTTCTGGGGAGGTGCTCTATTTCATCCCCATGTGTCAATCACATCAACTGTGCTGACTTAACCCAATCACAATAGAGTTAGCCTTTCTTTGCACACCTTGGCATTGTTGCATATAATAGATTTGAATTTGAAATTGATACT
The DNA here is from genome assembly GCA_963574635.1 of Cheracebus regulus. NCBI lineage: Eukaryota > Metazoa > Chordata > Mammalia > Primates > Pitheciidae > Cheracebus > Cheracebus regulus. The sequence goes on along the minus strand of CAUYQU010078253.1, from coordinate 36,316 downwards.
TGAATATACTTAACAGTGTTTTCCTATGCCTCCTCCCACCCCTGTTAATCTATGCAGTGATAAGAATCATCCAGATAATCAACAGCTGAAGAATGAACAAGACGAAGAAATGATCAAAGAAAGACTTGCAAAAGTAAGATTTATATATATATATGGTAGTTTCTTCTTGTCTGAACGATGCTTTTATAGTTAGTATTTAGGGTTATATATTTTAGAAATCATTTTACTATTGAAATTCCTGTCTTTTCTGCATTCCCACTGTTTAGCATATTTACTATCAGTATTTAGACACAGCTGAGAATTAAGAATTTTGTCTTCATGTCTAGATGGCAAGCCTACTGCTTAGCATACGCACATACAATTCTCCATTTAGAAGCAAGTACCAAGGCCTGTTTGAAGCTTTAGAGGGCATAGTGCATGAAGTCTTGGAAATAGGTACTTTTTTATTTGTGTGTAATTCGGATTAGGGAAAAGGGTATTGGTTTGATTTTATTAACATGAAGGAGAATGGGCTGGTTCCTTTCTATCTTTTTTAAGCAATGTTATTTAAGAATCTAAGCCATCTTTTTCTTTTTTCTTTTTTTTAATCTTCTTATAGAATAAAATAGTTGAAGAAATGCTGAAAATGAAAGCAGAGTAAGTGTACTATTTTGTAATTCAAATTCTGATCATCTTTTCCTTATTCTCCTCTAGAGGAATGATATACTTAATATCCACAAGGTAGGTAACTTCTTTTCTTCTGCAGTAATAAGTAAATACAATAGATGTTTACAAATTTTTTTTTAATACCACTTGCTAAAGGGATTTCTCATGTGAAGCCACTTAAAAAGAAATCTTAAAGAAATAAATAGCAGGAAAAGCTTAGCTTCTCTTGAGGAATTGAGGGGTTTTTTTCCTCATGGACAATGAGAACAATATAATTACCAGGTGTCCCTTTTCACTTTTGCTGCTGGTTTCCTTTGATTTAAAACCTGAGGCCCTCTGAGACCCAAAGATAATACTCTGATTTCTTCTGGTTAGACCTTGGGTCTCTATTGTTTTCTAAAGCCATGGGTTTAATTTAGTCATATAGTTTTCTTATTAATTTTTATGTAGCCTTATAAATAGCCTCAGTCTTATATGAACAAGGTGTACTATATTTTCTTTAAAGTTCAGACTAAGTAAACTGGTTGGCATTAACATAAACAAAACAACATTAGAGAGCTATTGGGCTTTTTCTGGGTAGATACTTCTCATTAGGGATAGAGATCTCAGACACTTTTGCTTATTATACTGCTTTAAAGGATTTTGAAACATATACCCTCTTGCATATTTTTGAAGTTGACTTTATATCTAAAATTGTTCATTGTAAGTTTAAATTGTTACAAAGAATAGACATTCTGGGATATACAATATAGTGACATTTGAAAATAAGCTATTGGCTGGGCACAGTAGCTCACGCCTATAATCCCAGCACTTTGGGAGGGTAAGGCAGGTGGATCGCTTGAGCTTAGGAGTTTGAGATCAACCTGGGCAACAATAGAAACCCTGTCTCTACTTCTAAAATAATTTTTTAAATAAATTTTTTTTAAAAGAGAAAAAACAAAGCTCTTGTTTTTGTTTTAAAAGTTTTTAACTAAATTGCTACTTTGTCTGTTTAAAAAATACACGAACAAATTTTTAAGTCTAAAATTTTACATTTTTTCCTTTTTCCTTTGTAATTGAATTTTCTTTCTACACCCTGCAGGATTTTATATTGATTTAATATACTTTCTGGAAATTTTTTTTATTGATTATGTCATCATACTACTTAACAATAAAATATATATTTGTATGTATACATATATACACACACACACAAATTGAAAGTAATTTGTAAAAATTTATTTTAATCATATGGCTTTAAGTGTTGTATTATTTCCAGTTGAGTTCACATTACAATTATTAATCAGTGTGCCCTAAATTTACTGGAAATTTTTATAATTATTATACTTAGGGAAAAGTTTAGTGGAAATGCATCTCAATGTATTTTAGCCTAATGCTTTTTTTTCATCAGCTCATTTTTTATGTTGTACTTAATTCTCAAATGAGATAGGATTCAGCATCAATTCTATTCCTATTTTCTGCTTTTGGAGATATAAATGCCAAGAAACCTCGTTCACATAGTTAAGTAAATGGCAATGGAAGGAGTTTTGATAGGGTACTGTCTTCCAATTATTTGAACTTTATGCAAGTAAATGTGTCAAAAATTACATGGTGATTTAGCATCAAAAATTCTTTTTAATGATCAGCTGACAAAGAGCACCTAACTTTTGAAAGATTTGTGAATCATTAAGTTATTTCCTTCATAGAATCAGTGTATACATAGGAAAAATAACTTTTTCACCTGTGTTTGAGCAATTCAGAGACCAGTTCCTAGCCAATTAGCAGTAAAGCTGAGCCAGAAACCCAAATTACTTACAGGATTTTTGAGAATCCAGCTAAATAGTAAAATTACAGCTATTTTAGAACTAATATTTATTTGAGGTCTTCTAGCAAAAAGAGTAAAAGCTATTTAACTTGGTGTATAATTTATTTCGTAGTCTAGTAACCAAGAGTCTTCATGATATGCTGTCTCTGCAACATACAGCAGGCCAGACTTTACTGTGGGCAAGTGAAGCACACTTCAGCAAACAGCATGCACTGTTTTATCAATCCCAGCCTACAACAGCAATTTTAAACGTTATGTTATCCATATATTTGTGAAGATCTTTTAAAAGTGGTGGGGAACCAATACGAAGCCAACAGTGAATTGGGAGAGCATCAGTGCCCTTCTGAGATCCACAGAATGTAGTCTGAAAACAACTTGCCTAGAAATTAGCAGGCTGTTAGTGCATTAAGTTTGGTGTATTATATCATCTTAGTAATCAACAGCTAGAAATTAGCTGGCTTTGAATGGTGTGTTAAATTTTGTGTATTATATTGTTTCAGTAATCAACAGCTAGAAACTAGCTGACTTTGAATGCTGTACTAAATTGTGTACATTACATCATTTCAACAATCAACATTACATTCATGAGCATTATAAAATAAAAAGCAGGCCCGGCACAGTGGTTCACACCTGTAATCCCAGCACTTTGGAAGACCAAGGAGAAGAAGATTGCCTGAGTTTGATTTTAGACCAGCCTGAGCAACATAGCAAGACTCCATCTCTACGGAGAATTTTTAAAATACTAGCCAAGCACAGTGATGCATGCCAGCAGTCCTACATACTCCGAAGGCTGGAGCAGGAGGATTCCTTGAACCCAGGAGTTGGAGGCTGCAGGGAGCTATGATGGTGCCAGTGTACCCTAGCCTGGGCAGCAGAGTGAGAGCCTGTCACTCTGACAGGGCACCTCACCTAAGTGGGTGGTGAGGGGGGTGGGCATCTGTTTTGGGAAACGTATAGTATGATTCAGACCATTTTATAAAGTCATTGAAATGTATATAACAATTGTTAACTTGTTTCTTACATTTCTTTTCAACTGGTAGTTACATATAAAATGTATAAATCCTAAACAACACATCCTTGAAGAAATAACTGGTGTCCCACTGGTCTGAGGGCCAGTTTTTGAAATCAGAAATGCTTAAGGTAGGGGATACTGAATAAACTATGCAGACTGTAATAATACTTACATTACATTTTTCCCCACGGGCCGAATCTAAAAATTTTTTTCTAAATTTTTATTATTTAGAAAATGATTTGAGGGGTTTTCCAAAATGAAAGTCTTGGTAAGACAAAACCAAAAAAAGCATATCTGATATATAGTACCTACTGTCTTCTTTTGCCATCAGCAGAGGCGGGCTAAAGATTAGTGATACTTTCAAATCAAAATTCTGGCCTTGAAGGACACATATCTAATTTGAGCACTGTTTTATGATTATGTTCTTTTGAAATACTATAAAGTGGGCTGGGCACAGTGGCTCACACCCGTAATCCCAGCACTTTTGGAAGCTGAGGCAGGCGTATCACGAGGTCAAGAAATCGAGACCATCCTGGCCAACATGTGAAACCCCGTCTCTACTAAAAATACAAAAATTAGCTGGCCATGGTGGTGCACACCCGTAGTCCCAGCTGCTCAGAAGGCTGAGGCAGGAGAATTGCTTGAACTGGGAGGCAGAGGTTGCAGTGAGCTGAGATTGTGCCACTCCACTCCTGCCTGGTGACAAAGCAAGACTCCGTCTCCAAAAAAAAAAAAAAAATGATATCTATTCTTATAGCCTAGAAGAAGTCCAAAGTGCCCTTCACAACAAAGAGATGGAGTGCCTTAGAATGACAGAGGAAGTTGAACGAACTAGAACTTTGGAGTCTAAAGCATTCCAGGAAAAAGAACAACTGAGATCAAAGCTGGAAGAAATGTATGAAGAAAGGGAGAGAACATCCCAGGTGCGCTAGGGTGTTGGTTTTTTCATGATGCTTAGAACACTCAAATCTATAGAATTAACTAATCAGCGTAAAACTCATTTCTGTGATTGGGTGCCCTTAGTTCAGATTTGCTTTAGTGTATGCAAAGTTGTATGGCCATGAAGGCTGGGATTCTGGACTCCATCACTTCATGTGCTCTTGGAAGGCAAGAAGTAATGTGATTTTAAAAGAAAAATTAAGACCTATTTCTCATTTTTCCCTCCTTGGATTGATTACCTGCAGGAGATGGAAATGTTAAGGAAGCAGGTGGAGTATCTTGCTGAGGAAAATGGAAAGTTGGTAGGTCACCAAAACTTGCATCAGAAGATTCAGTATGTAGTGCGGCTAAAGAAGGAAAATGCCAGGCTTGCTGAGGTAACCGTAAAAATTATTCTGAATAAATTCTGTCTGGTTTAAAAATGATTCTTTCATTAAAACTTAATTATTGAATCGGTTAACTGCTTACTTCAGGGAGCTTCCTGAATTCAAAAAAATGTTGGTCATTGCTATTCTGTTCATAATTCAATCAGTTACATTTTCATAGACAGCAGATTCTTGTTTAATGTTTAGTTTGTATATTGAAAATCCCAGTCTTAATTTGAAATATCCACTTAATGAATGCCAAAATAAAAACACTTCCTGTAGGAATTAGAGCCTAATTTTTTTTCTATTTTGTTTTTTAAATTACTTAGGAGACAGAAAAGTTGCGTGCTGAAAATGTATTTTTAAAAGAAAAGAAAAGAAATGAATCATGAGGATTCTGACCAGCTATCTAGGCATCACCTTGTTTAGAGATGTTTCTTCTCTTTTACAAGTAAGACCTACTCTTGGCCACTTTGGAGAGCTGAGTTTACGGACCTTAATTATTAAATGTGTATAAGGTGGTGGGTGACCCTCAAGTTTCTAATGAACATTCTGCATTTATATACACCCTGTGACAGTCAACAGTCTGCTATTAAATGGCCCACTTCAAAGTTTTGAATCAACTGTGAGGGAAAACCTTTTGTCTTTGTAAAAATAAAAGCCTGTAGCTAAGGTTTACAGTGGATGTTAGCCAGATCATTTTCTTCTTAGATTATGCCATAGTCCCCTTTGATTCTTATGGAAGATCTAGCAATATATGGTGGTTCCAAAACCTGCAGCGAGTTTGATGACTGACTTAGTAGCAGGTACAAGAAGCAAACTTGTTAATATAGATTATTTTTGTATTCTTACTTTAGGTATTTTCTTGAGCATTTTCCATGATTGTAAATAAAGCCATTTTTTTCATAATAAAGTCTTTTTAAAATAATCATTAAAGTGATTTACATTGTCATTCTCTTGTTCATTGAACACATACTTAATGAATACCTACGATATGCCAGGCACTAATCATCAGTGAACAAAGCCAATAAAAACTGTTGCCCTCAAGGAACTTCTTTGTAGTGGGCCTTCTTTCTTTTTTATTGAGACAAATATTCCATTATATGGATATATTAAACTGTCCATTCATTTGAATTGTTTCCAGTTTAGGACTGTCATAAATAAAGGAGCTATAAATGTTCATGTATAAGTCATGGTGTGGACATATGTTTCATATCTCTTGAGCACATGCCTAGGAATAGAATTACTGGGTTATTTGAAAAGCATGTGTTTAACTTTTTAAGACATTGTCTGTTTTCCAAATTTACCATTTAGGTGTACCATTTTACATTCCTACCAACAATGTATTACAGTTTCTCCACATTTTCACCAACACTTGTTATTGTCAGGTTTTTCACTGCAGCCATCCTAGTGGATGTGCAGTTATGTCACTTGCATTTCCTAATTACTAATGCTATTGAACATTTTTCCATATGATGGAATATTACTTGGCAATAAAGAGGGAACATGCTACAACACGACGAATCTGAAAAAACATACTAAGTAAAAGAAGCCAAACCCAAAAGACCACATATTATATGTTTTCATTTATATGGAAAGTACAGAAAAGGCAAAATGATAGAGATAGAAAGTAAATCATTGTCTGCTTGGAGCTAGGCTGGGAGTGGGAATGACTGGGCACAAGGGAACTTTTTGAGGTGATAGAAATGTTTTAAAATTTGTGATGATGGCCGGACAACTCTATATTTACTAAAAAATGAACTATAGGCCCAGATGTGGTGGCTCACACCTGTAATCCCAGCACTTTGGGAGGCCAAGGCAGGTGGATCACTTGAGGCCAGGAGTTCAAGACCAGCCTGGCCAACATGGCAAAACTCCATACTAAAAATACAAAAATTAGCTGGGTGTGGTGGTGCGTGCCTGTAATCACAGCTACTTGGGAGGCTGAGCCAGAAGAATTGCCTGAACCCAGGAGGCAGACGTTGCACTGAGCCAAGATTGCACCACTGAACTTCAGCCTGGGTAACAGAGTGAGACTGTCTCAAAAAAAAAAAAAAAATCTATACATTCAAAATGGGTGCATTTTAATAAAACTGTAGGAAAATAATGTATAGTTGAACTCCCAAGGAATAATAAATAGTAAATCCCTAAGGGCCAGAAATGAAAAATGAATTTTAATGTAGTATTAAATATAAGGTAGGGAACAGACACTGCAACTACCTTGGAGGTAGAAGAAAGGTGGAATATTGAAGCTGATAATGAAGAGGCTTGGGTCTTATTACCTGTATTAGCTGTAGGGCTGTTATAACAAAAACTACAAACGAGTGGCCTAAAACAACAGAAATCTATTTTCTCACAGTTCTAGAGACCAATAGTTCAAAATCAAGGTGCGAGCAGGGCCACAGTCTCTCAGAGCCATAAGGGAGAATGTGTTCCATGCCTTTCTCTTAGCTTCTGGTGTCAGGAAGCCTTGGTGTTCTTCCTTGTGCCTCTGTCTCTTCTTAGAAAGACACTAGTCATATTGGATTAGGGACCACCCTAAGGACCTCATCTTAATTTGATTATATCTGCAATGAGCCTATTTCCAAATAAAGTCACATCACAGGTACCAGGGGTTAAGACTTCAACCTTTCTTTTTAAGGGATACAATTCAACCCAGAACATTACTCCTTGCAAGGAAAGGAAACAAAGCTGTGGGCCACTTCTGGACAGGGAATTAGAATTAAGATTTTGTAAAAAGCCAGAACCCAAGGAGTGCAGAGATCTTGTCTTAGGCATTCAGGTGACTTTGCTGCCTGGAATAGGGAGTGGCCCAAAGCGTGTGCTCATTTGCTTAACCGAGAAGAACAAAGAAGAGGCAGAGAAATGGACACAGTAAAAAGTCATGAGGAAAAGACAGGTAAGGCTGGAGAGAGAAGGCAATAGAAAGCATTCACTCCCTAGGACCCCAACCGTTCCTAATGTCTCACACCAGGGGCTGACTTCATACTTTTAAATTCCTTCCTGTTCCCCTAAGGTCTCTTGTGATTTCTCGTCCTTCAAGGTAATGGGGCATTTGAAACAGTCTCCGAGAACTCAGTGGGTCATCTTTGCTCATAAGCCATCTCTGAGGTTTGTTTCAACTGATTTTTAAAATAAAAGTGGGTGGAATTCCTTCCTCTCCACACTGACTCAGTTCAAGAAGCTCTAGCTTGCATTGCTGTTAGTAAGCTTGGGGTGGGTAGGTGGGTTGGTTGGTTTTTTAAAAAATCAAACCATAGTCTATTCAATCAAACATCTGTAACAATGCCACATTATTGGGCACTGTGGTAGGAACCAAGAAAGAAAATATGGTTTCTGCCCTTGACAGAACCCTGTTAGGGAGACAAGTATGCTGCAATGCACTTAGGTGCACCAAAGACAGCAGTAATTTAGAGTCTTGGTACCCAGTGTGGTCCTTTGACCAAAAGCATTGGAAGCTTGCTCAAAATACAGAATCGGGCATGGTATGGTAGCTCATGCCTATAATCCCAATATTTTGGAAGATCAAGGTAGGAGGATTGCTTAACACCAGGAGTTTGAGACCAGCCTGGGCAACGTAACAAGACCCTGTTTCTCCAAAAGTTAAAAAAAAAAAAATTAGCTGGGGGTGGGGTACAGTGGCTCTCGCCTGTAATCCCAGCACTTTGGGAGGCCAAGGTAGGCGATCACTTGAGCTCAGGGGTTCGAGACCAGCCTGGGCAACATGTCAAAATTCTGTCTATACAAAAAAATACAAAAATTAGCCAGGCATGGTGGCATGTGCCCATAGTCCCAGCTACTCAGGAGGCCAAAGTGGGAGAATTGCTTGAGCCCAGCAGGTTGCAGCTGCAGTGAGCTATTATCACACCACTGTACTCCAGCCTGGGAGACAGAGCAAGACCTTGTCTCAAAAAAGAAAAAAAATTAGCTGGGCTTGATGGTTCATGCCTGTAGTCCTGGCTACTCAGGAGGCTGAGCTGAGAGAATGCTGAGCCTGGGAGTTCAAGGCTGCAGTGAGCCATGATTACACCATTGCACTCCAGCCTGGGCAACAGAGAGACTCTGTCTCCCCCCAAAACAAACAAAATTCAGTCTAGCTCTAGACCTAATCAGAATCTTCATCTTAGCAAGATCATTAGGTGATGTGTATACACACAGGAGTTTCTAAGAGGCAGAAATCACTTCCTAGCTGAGTGTCTGAGGATGGCATCACTTAAGCCATCATCACCAGAGCTGGGAATCTAGAGATTAACAACAATGTAGTCCCTGCCCTCAAGGAGCTTGCAAGCTAGCAGAGACAGACAACCAGAGGAACAACCACAGGACTGGAACCAAGGTAGGGGAGTAGCAGAGATTGCTTTACAGAGGAAGTAGCTCTGAGATGCTTAACCTTTAGTGCTAGTAGAGGCATCATTTGTTCTAAGAAAACTTGCTTTACATTCTTTAAAGCAAGCAGAGTTGATCAATGCAATACCTCTTGATTTCCTGATAACAGCTTTTCGAGGCGATCATCTTTGAACAGCTCTTTGCTCAATGGAGCAGTGCAGTGAGACCTCTGAGCCTGTTTCCTCATCTGCAAAATGCGACCATTCATACCATTTCGGCGTTACTGAAATTATCCGTGCTTTTATTTGAGCCACAAAACCACCCTGTGAGAGAAGAGCATGGTGTGGAAGGACTTCCATGAAAATATGCTGAACGGAAGATACCAAAAGAATGCTGTTGAACAGTACGTTCAACTGTAAAATCATTTTTGTTTTTAAAAAAAGGCGTATCCATATTCTATAATTTTTAAAACATTTGAACTCTATATAACCAAATAGAGGTATAGAAAAATGCTCTATTAACAGTGATTTTCCTGGAGAGTGGAAATAGTACGTTATACATTTCAACAACACTTTGTTTTCAAAGAAATGTACTTTTTACATGGAAACATTTTAAACTTATGTAAGTGCAACAGGAGATTAGAAGTCACGTTGGTCCTGCGTGGCACGATTATGGATGATTAACTTCCTCTCATCGCGGATCCGTAGTTCCTTGGTTTTCTGTGATGCGCGTGTCCCCATCTGGGGCTCTGGCGTCTTTCTGGGTCTGGAGGTCCCCAGCGCCCCCTGCCCAGGCATCCCTCGGTCCGGCGGTCCTCAGGCTGGAGGGTGGGGAGGAGGAGGCCTGGTCATCGACTTGGATAGACTCAGTGGGCCAGGGCGGGGCCGGTTTCGCATCTTTAAGTTTCACCCCCAGCCGGAGGCCCGGGGGGCGGGGGAGCCGGGGAGCCGCGAAGCCGGGGGGCCGGGGGGCCGGGGGGCCGGGATGAAGAAGGCTAAGCAGTGAGAAGTTTACCTTCTACCACAGCGTCCACAGTACCCGGCTCGGCCTCAGGCCTCGGGTCCCAACGTTCCCCCCGCGCACAAACCTACTACAGGTTAGGCAGAAGGCCACCAGCGCCCAGGGGCTCTGCCACGCCCCCTGGCCTGTCCCCTCCGAGGCGCCGGGCGGGGCCGATTCCCGAGGGGCCTGCCGGAGCCGCGTCACGGGAGCGCCGCGTCACGTGAGGCTCTCGTCCAATTGCGGCGCGCGCTTGGCCTAGCGGGCGGCGGGCGCCAGGCACTGTTGCAGCAGGCACCATGGCCGAGAGGCCGCGGGCCCTGGGCGGCGCGGTGTCTTTGGCCGCCTACCCCGACACCCCCGCGGAATTCCCTCCTCACCTCCAGGCGGGCGCGATGAGGCGCCGCTTCTGGGGCATATTCAACTGCCTGTGCGCCGGCGCGTTCGGGGCCCTGGCCGCCGCCTCCGCCAAGCTGGCTTTCGGCAGCGAGGTCGAGCCCGGGGCGCTGCTGCTGCTGCTGCTGCGGGCGGGCGGGCAGTGCGGGGCTGGTCGGAGGAGGGGCGCTGCGAGGCCCGCGTGGCTCCCGGGATGGGGCGGGGTGGGCGCTGGGCGCCTCCGCACCCTCGCCGGTCTGTCCGGCCGGGGCTGACCCTGCGGTCTGCTAGGGTGGGAGAGCGTGTTTCGCCTCTAATCGCGCCAAACCCTCGTCCAGTGTAGCCGGTAAGAGACGTCGGGGACTGAGGCCTCTTCCCTTATCAGGCACCTAAAACCTTTTCTCCGATTGGGCTAGTTCGCTCTGGGGGAAGACCTACACCTCCTACATTCACCCTCTACCTCTCATTTTAAGTCCCTTGTGCCTGAGCATTTCTCTCCACGTGACTCCTAAGGTGAGAAGCATGTTGCCCATCCCTTTACTTCGTAATTAACGGGTGTTGTGACCAGATGACCAGTCTGCCCCACTACCAGGAAAATTAGGAGTCGGGGGTACTATAGGCATAAGGGGATACTGACAGACGGTCTGGATGTTTTCCTGAGGTTGAGAACTCCTAAACTTGCCTCCTGGCGTCTGCTAACGTGTATCTCTGCCCCAGCCGTCCTGTGTGATAGACCAGCCTCTGCTTGCTAGAGGGGTTTGATTGCATCTGCAGCCCAGAGTTAGCCTCTGCCCTGGACAGTGGTCTCTGATTATTTAGGGTTAAGCCTATTTAGGGCTAATCCAGTGGGAGATGTCATGCTTGAGGTTATTATCCCATAGGGTAAGTGGTCAAAAGTAAAATGAATAACTCTTTGTATGGGCCGTGAAGTTTGTTGTCATGAACCAGGCCTTCATAATCCTTTATGTAAGCAGGTTGCCACTGCCCCATATAGTGCTTTGTATAAGACAAGCTTGTCCATCCCATGGCCCAACACAAATTTGTAAACTTTCTTAAAACATGAGATTTTTGCGATTTTTTTTTTTTTTTTTTAGCTCATCAGATATCATTAGTTTACTGTATCTTATATGTGACCCAAGACAATTCTTCCATTGTGGCCCAGGGAAGCCAAAAGATTGGACACCCCTGGTGTAAGTTATAAGAAGTCACCTTTTTCTCAAGATACTATGTGTTCAGCTGCTGAGAAACCATTACAAGTAATAAGTATGATATTTAGGTTCGCCCTACACCGCCCCCCCCACCCTGCTTTGTTTCCAGGCAGGTTTCTAACTCACCACCAAGTGAGGGGGCTGCATATCCTTTGTGTAGGAGGCTTCTAAAGATCCTCTCTTCTCTTGAGACTTTCTCCTTTAAAAAAAGGAAAGAAAAAATCTGTAAGTTCTCCAAGGGATGTCTGGGATTACTATAGTCTGAGGTGATGTTTCCCCCAGTGTCCTGGTTACGAGCATGAAGCTACACTGCCTGGTTTTGAAGCCTGGTGACTCTCACCACTGTAGCACTTTAGGAAAGTTACTTAATGCCCCTGGCTCTTTATCTGTAAAATGAAGTTAAAGAATAAATGAGAATGCTTAAAACACTTAGTACAGGGCCACAAGAATGCCCAGAGGGTCAGCCTTAGTGGGCTGCAACTTGTATAGGATTAGGGGGTGGAAATAGGGAGCAGACATCGCTAATTCATGCTTTCTCTAATCTCAAGAAGTAAGAACTCCACCCCTGACTTACACTACTTACTAAGTAAGAGCTACTTGGCCCTCTGTGACTGATCTTCAAGAATTGGTCATTGTGGGACCAATAAGGGGCTGATGTTCAGTAGAAAATACTGGGTTTGGATTGGAATTTTACTTCTTCCTAGATCACATGGCCAACAAGGTGGCCGAATGAGTGTCTTCTCTTGAGTTTGTGTTATTTGTAAGATGGATCTGCTGTCCACTGAGGGTTAAGTGAAGCCCTGTGCAAGAAAGCTCTGAGGCTCCCTGAACTGTAGTGGGATCTCAGTAGAAGCCTGGCTGCCAGCAACCACAGCCCTGGGTGTACTGTGAGGGGGTCTGCAAGTTACTGCCCAGGCCAAGGTGGGCGTGGCTGCAGTGACACTTTCTTCTGCAGGTGAGCATGGGTTTATGCGTCTTAGGCATTATTGTGATGGCGAGCACCAATTCTCTGATGTGGACCTTCTTTAGCCGGGGCCTCAGTTTCTCCATGTCTTCAGCCATTGCATCAGTCACAGTGACTTTTTCAAATATCCTCAGTTCGGTGAGTAGCCTGAGGGTGTGAAGCTCTTGTCCTGAATCTGAGTTCTGGGTGATTTGTCCTTGGGGAACCCCTCCTTTTCCAGACAGGAGAAAGGACAAGAACTGAAGCAGAGATTGGGCTCTGGCTTGACCCCTGGATGCATGCTCTATTCATGGAGCAAATCTAATCCTAATCATAGAGGAATTCTCAAGTTAGATAGGAGCGAAGCCTGGCAGTAAAAAGCCTACTTGCTTGTTGTGCCTCCAAGGTGGAACCCTCATCCTGAAGTCACTGTGCAACCTAGCTGTCTCCTAGGGTTCTGTGCATTCAAGCCCCCATGAGATTTAGAGGGCTGGGATTCCCAGAGACCTTTCTTCCCTCTGTAGTCAGGTTGACAAGATGGAGCTGAGCCTAGTCAGTCTTGAGAGAGAAAGAAACACTAGGTACCAGCTGTATCTTCTACCTCCTGGCCTCTGCTGGGTCTTTCTTGTGTACTTTGCTGAGGTCCAGTGCAATGAGGGAGGTGGCCTCTCCATTCCTACAGGTGAGACTGAATAGAGTGACTTGATGAAGGTGACAGCTGGGTTTCAAGCCAAGGCTTTTGGCTCCAGACCTTTCCTCCTGGCCCTGTTAGAAGGAAATCAGTCCAAGGAGAGTGAGGTTGTGCCCACCTGCTGAAGTTGAGTCCCTCACAGCTGTCTTTGTCCCGCAGGCCTTTCTGGGCTATGTGCTGTATGGAGAGTGCCAGGAGGTCTTGTGGTGGGGAGGAGTGTTCCTCATCTTCTGCGGACTCACCCTGATCCACAGGAAGCTCCCGCCCACCTGGAAGCCCCTTCCACACAAGCAGCAGTAGCACCACTTGCCTGGATGGACCAGCTGGAAGGATCATGATGGTGGCCCAGCCTTGGGTTGGTGTGTGGGACTGTGTCCTAGGGCAACCCAGGTGTGCAGCCTTCTGACCATCAGCCAAGGGGAGATGCCAGCCTGACCAGGCCTCCCAAGAGAAGCAGGCGTCTGATGGAGCAGGCTTAAAGGTGGACTGCTCTAGCTCTGTAAGGAGAGCTGCAGCCAGAGCAGTATTCTGCCAGAAGTGTTTTGATCATCTGTACAGTGCATTGGATTTTTGCTCCCAGGCCCACCCCAGTGAGCCTTGGTACGTGCTGGAGATCCTGTGGTTGGTCTGCTTTGTGTACAGTACTTAAAAGCATGCTGCAGTTACTGTCCTGTTGCCTAACAAAAGCCAGTCATGTAAGGCAAGAAGCAGTGACTGGAGGGGCTTTCTAACAACTCCATGCTGATGTATCAGGCCATCTATGTCATGCTTATGTATTAAGGCAAGAAGAGGAAAACTGGGTTAATAAATACTGTTTTGTAAGTTAAAACTACCAGGTACGGTATCTTAATTCTTTCCTCCCCTTTGGGGTAAGAGGGAGCCAGAGTGAGCTGAAATCCCTGGTGTGGAGGAGGCAGGAGAGTGAGGCAGGTACAGAGGCCTTGTGGCCTCAGTTGCTCTGACACCTGCTGGAGCTTGATCTTGTGGTTACTTCCTGAGGTCACACAGGCTAAGGCTCTTTGAACTGCACAGGGTCTGTTCATTCTGGTGCTCTCAAGGAGAAAAGTTTGACCTCCCTTTAGAGACTTTCTTTTACTTACTAGGGAAAGAAAGTAGCTCAAAGATCCCTCCCTTCCCCATCACCCCGCTCCTCCAGCTTTTACCTTTAGGGCTCTTCTGTCCTTTGCTTTTCTGTCTCAGATCCCCTTTGTTCTTTTCATATCTTAAACCCTGTGAATGTAGTTCCTAGTTCAAAGTGGGCTGTGTGCTCCCTGCACACTTTCCCAGCACAGAACTTCAAGCTCAGCACTCACCTGCCTCACTTCTCCCCTGGGGTGTCCGAGGGCCCTCTCAGCTCTCCTGAGCTTGATCCTGGCCCCAGGTCTTCATACATTTCCTGCAGTTGAGAGAGACATGGTGGCCAGGAGGCTAGGAGAGAGAAGGGCCTTGTCCAGGCCCTCCTCCTCGCCCACGTAACATCTTCATTGCTCGCCTCTGTTACTGTTGTCAGCACAGTTGACAGAATGAGCTTACTAAAACCATTCCACGGCTCCTGGTGGGGATCTGGCCCTCGCCCACCACTCCGAGTGTTCTTCCTCGACAACTCCTTAGTACCCATCTCCTTTGTGCTCTCCCCACCATGCTGAGTACCCTCAGACATGTGCGTGTCAGCAATTCTCAAATCCACCATGTCCAGTGCCTGCTTGTTTTGCACTTGCTCTCTCTCTTTTTTTTTTTTTTAAGACGGAGTTTCACCATATTGGTCAGGCTGGTCTCAAACTCCTGACCTCAGGTGATCCACCCGCCTCAGCCTTCCAAAGTGCTGGGATTACAGGCGTGAGCCACCACGCCCAGCTGCACTTGCTCTCTCTCTTGCCTGGGGTTCCCTACACCTTCACCTCTCAGTGGCAAACTCCTGCTCTTCAAAACCCTTGAGCTCCCATGGGAGTCAGAGCAAAGCTGTGATTCACAGAATGGTAATCATTTAGCTCCACTTTGACACATTGCCTCCCAGCCATCCCATGAGGGAGCTACTCTTGTTCCTGTATTAGAGGTGAGGAAACTAAGGCTTGGGGAAGTTGAATAATTTGCCTGACATCACACAGCTGAGGAGTGCCAAAACCATAATGTCAGCCCAATCTGACAGGGCTCAGCTTAGTCCTTAGATCTGTCCTGCTTCTCACAGCAACACCTTAAAGCCCAGAGAGGCCCTGCTTTAAGGGGCCTGTTTGGTATTGTGACTCAGTATGCCCAAACCTCAGAACCCTTTGGTCACCAGCCACCTACCTTTTCTGAGTGGCCCTAGTGTTCATCTCCCTGATCTAGTCTGACCCCAGCATTCTACTAGTGAAGCTGAAGGACATTCAAGGCTCTCCAGGGTGTGTTCACCATGTGGGTCAGACACCCAGCCAAGGCCAGGCCTGAAGGCTGTTGACGGCCAATGGTTGGCCTCCCTGGGCAGTTAGGGAAAAGGGCAGAAAGAAGTCCGTCTTGGAGCAAGCATTGTCTTGAGGGGACTTGGCTTCCCATTCAGATACTTGCTGAATGCATAAAGGTGGTTGGTGTTGACTTGGAACCCTTTTACTCAGTTCAACAAATATGCCTGTATTTGTATAAGATGTACAAGATGTATTTGTACAAGATGTAAGATGTTTTTCTAAAAGGAAGATTAGTAATTCTTCAAAAAGCAGAGCGATACCCCTCTATAGTCATCTACGAAGTTGAGGAAAGGTTTACTGTATCTCTTTTCCTCATTTCAGAAGTTTATTCTCTTGATAAGCATAAAGTATATCAGTACCATATCAACATTTGTCTTTTTGATGTGCATCATGGATGATGGATTGAACTTTATTTTGTTTGCTTGGAGCTGGCAGTTTGACATCCAGGTTCAACAGGCAATGGCCTGATAAGTCATTCCTTTTTTTTTTTTTTAACTTAATTTTAGAAGTGTGCAATTCAGTATTATTTTAGTAGATTCACAAGGTTTTCAACCATTACTACTAGCTAATCCCAGAATATTTTTATCACTCCAAAAGAAATTCTCATGCTCATTAGCAGTCATTTTCTATTTTACCCTCCCCCCGGCCCAAGACAATCAAGGATCCACTTTCTGTCTATAGATTTGCCTGTTCTGGACGTTTCGTATAAATGGATTATACGACATCAATATATAGACTTTTGGGTCTTTTTTTTCACTTAGCACCGTGTTTTCAAGGCTCCTTCATGTTGTGGCATGAATCAATTACTCATTCCTTTTTATGACTGAATAATACGCCATTGTGTGGATCTACCACACTAAGTTTATAAGTTCATCGCTTGCTAGACATTTGGATTGTTTCCCTTTTCTGGCTATTATGAATAATGCTGCTTTGAACAATTGTGTACACGTTTTTGTATGGACATGTGTTTTCAATTTTATTGGGTATATACCTAGGAATGGAATTGCTGATACAACTATGATATGATATAACTAATTTTTTGAGGAGCTACCAGACTGTTTGCAGAGCAGTTGCACCATTTTACATTCTAACCATCAGAGTATGAGCGTCCCAGTTTCTCCACATCCTTGCCAACACTGTTATTGTCCATCTTTTTTATTCTTGCCGTCTAGTACCTTTCCAGTATCTCGTGGTTTGGATTTACGTTTCCCTAATGACTAGGGGTGTCAAGCGTCTTTTCTGTGCTTTTGGTCATTTGTATATTCTTAAATATAATTTCTTTGGATAAATTCCATTTAAAGCATTTACCCATTTTAAAACTAGATTATATTCTCATTAATGAGTTACAAAGTTTCTTTCAGTATTCTGGATACAAGTCCCTTTTTGGGTATATGATTTGCAAATGCTTTCTCCCATTCTGTGGGTTGTTTTTTTACTTTCTCAGTGATGTCTCTTGAAGCGCAAAAGTTTTTTTATTTTGATGAAATTCAATGTGTCTGTTTTTCGTTTTTATTTGTTTTTTCATTTGATGTCATATCAAAGAATCCATTGCCAGATCAGAATGTGACAGGAGCCAGATAATGCAGGACCTGTTGCAGACCATTGAAAGGACTTTGACTTTTACTCTGAGAGTGCAGAAGAGAGCTGATCTGAATGATGTTCTAAAGGGACCACTCTTGTACTGAGAACACACTGGAAGGCTAGAGCAGAAGCAGGAAGACGTTTTAAGGGGCCACTGCAGCCATCCAAATGAGGAGAGAGGGAGGTTTGGTAGCGGTGAAGGTGACAAGAAGTAATGGACTAAATAATGCATTTCAAAGGCAGAGCCAACAGGATTTGCCAACAGCTTGGATGTGGGTCTGCGAGAGAAAGAGAGGTCAATAATGAATTTGTAGTTTTGGCCTGAAAACTTGAAGAATGAAGATCTCAATAATGAAATGAAGAAGATGGGAAGAGGAGCCTGATTGAGTAGGAATATTAAGAGCTCAGTTTTGAACCAGTTAATTATGATGCTTGTAATATATCTAGGTGAAAGTATTGGGTAGGCAGTAACCAGTAGGACATAGGGCTCAGGAGCTCAAGGAGATGTCTGGGAGTCACCAGCATAGAGATGGTATTTGAAGTCATGAGACTAGATGACATCTTCTAGAGAGAGGAGGTCCAAGGACTGAACCTGGGCACTCCAAAGTTTACGAGTCTGGAACATGTGAAAGAACCAGCAAGGTGAGTAAGAGGAAATAGCCAGTGAAGTCATTTGCAAGTATGGTGTCCTGGAATCATCTCCAGAAAAAGGCAGTGCTCACCCGGGCTAATGCTGCTGAAAAGTCAAGTAAATTGCAGATTGAGAAATGGCCTTTGGATTAGCAAAGAGGTAACATTGGTAAGAGCAGCTTTGAGGAGTGACAGGGCAAGAGCCTTACTGAATTAGACTGAAGAAGGAATAGTGATCATTCCAATGCAGTAAAAGCAATGGAGAAAATGTAACTTCTTTTTATGAGAAAAACAATCAATAACTAGGAATAGAAGGAAATTTCATTAACATGCTAAAGGCCATATGTGAAATACCCACAGCCAACAGTATAGTCAATGGTAAAAGACTGAAAGCTTTCCCCCCAATATTAAGAACAAGACAAAGATGTCTGCTTTCACCACTTCTATTGAAGATGTTACTAGAAGTCCTAGCCAGAGCAATTAGGCAAGGAAAAGAAATAAAGGGCATTTAAATTGGAAAGGAAGAAGTAAAATTTTAACTGTTCACAAATTATATGATCTTATATGTATGCAGAAAACCTTAAAGATTCCAAAAAACTGTTAGGAGTTAATAAATACAGCAAAGTTCCAGGATACAAAATAAACACAAAAATAAATTGCATTTCTATACACTATCAATAATCTGGAAAGGAAATTAAGAAAACAATTCCATTTGCAATGCATCAAAAAGGACAAAATACTTAGGAATGATTTTAACCAAGGAGGTGAAAGACTTGTGCACTGAAAACCACAAACCATTGGTTTAAGAAATTAAGGAAGTCATAGACATTGTGTGTTTATGGATTGGAAGACTTAATATCGTTAAGATCGCAGTACTACCCAAATCAATCTACAGATTCAATTCAAAACCCAATGATGTTTTCTGTAGAAACAGACACTTTCTAAAATTCTTATGGAATTTCAGGGGACCCCAAATAGCCAAAACAACCTTGAGAAAAAAAAAAATGAAGTTGGAGGACTCATACTTTCTGACTTAAAAATTGTTACAAAGGTATGGATTTTTAAAATGTGGTACTGGCATAAAGAAAGACAGGTCGGGCATGGTGGCTCACGCCTGTAATCCCAGCACTTTGGGAGGCCGAGATGGGCGGATCAAGAGGTCAAGAGATTGAGACCATGTCGAAACCCTGTCACTACTAAAAAAAAAGGAAGAAAAGAAAAAAAAAGACATGAAGAGTAATGGAATATATAGAGACCCCAGAAACAAACCCTTTGGCAGGGTGTCAAAACCATTTAATGGAGAGAAAACAGTTCTTTTGTCAAATAGTAAGGAGAAAACTGTATATCCACATGCAAAAGAATGAAGTTGGACCCTTACCTTACATGATATACAAAAGTGAACTAAAAATGAATAAAAGATCTAGAAAGGTAAAACAATAAAACCCTTAGAAGAAAATAGAACATCTTCCCGAATTAGATTTTACAATGATGTCTTGATTATGACACTGAAAATGTAAGCAACAAAAGAAAAAACAAATTGGGTCTTATAAAAATTAACTTTTGTGCATCGAAGGACACCATCAAGAGAGTGACCAGACAACTCACAGAATGGGAGATATTTGCAAATCACATATCTGATAAAGGATTACTATCCAGACTGTATAAAGAACTTTTGCAATTCAGCAACCCAAAACACTAGAAATAGGAAAAGGACTTGAATAGACAACTCTCTATGGAAGAAATCCAAATGGCCAATAAACACATGAAAGATACTCGATATCACTAGTCACTAGAGAAGTGCAAATCAAAACCCTAATGAGATACCATTTCACACCCATTAGGATAGCTGTTACAAACAAAAACAGCAAAATAACAAATGTTGATGAGGGTGGAGAAATTGGAACCCTTGTGCATTGATGGTAGGAATGTAAAGTGGTTCAGCCATTGTGGAAAACAGTATGATGAGTCCATAAAAAGTTAAAAACATAGAGTTGGGGCATGGTGGCTGACCCCTGTAATCTCAGCACTTTGGGAAGCTAAGGCGGGTGGATCATGAGGTCAGGAGTTCGAGACCAGCCTGACCAACATGGTGAAACCCCGTCTCTACTAAAAATATAAAAATTAGCTAGGCATGGTGGTGTGTTCCTGTAGTCCCAGCTACTTGAGAGGCTGAGGGAAGAATCACTTGAACCTGGGAGGCAAAGGTTGCAGTGAGCTGAGATTGCATCACTGCACTCCAGCCTGGGTGACACAGCAAGACTCTGTCTCAAAAAAAAAAAAAAAAAAGTTAAACATAGAATTATTATATGACCCAGCAATTCCACTTCTAGGTATTTATATACCCTAAATAATTGAAAACGGACTGAAACAGATGCTTGTACACTAATGTTCATAGCATTATTTACAATAGCAAAAGATGAAAATGACCCAAATGTCTATCAACAGATGAATGAACATGTGGTATATACTTACAATGGAATAATATTCAGCTGTAAAAAGGAATGAAATTCCAACACATGTTACAATATGGATGAACTTTGAGAACATTTTGCTGAGTGACATGTTAGGTACCTCATATAAGTAGAATTATACATGTCGTACCTAGAATAGGCAAATTCATAGAAACAGAAAGCAAAACAATAGTTATCCCGGGCTGAGGGGAGGAGACGATGGGCAGTTATTATTTAAAGGGTACAGTGTTTCAGTTTGAAACAATGAAACAGTTCTGAAATGGATCATGGTGATGGTTGCACAACATTATGAATGTACTTATTGCCACTAAATTGTACACTTAGAAGTGATAAAGATAATAAATTTTATGTGTATTGTACTACAATTTTTTTTATTAACAGGAAAACGAATGGTGAGAGGAGGAATTGGAGACGGCAAGTGGTGATGACTCAAGGAGTTTTTCTGTACAAGGAGTAGAGCTCTGGGGCAGTGGCTGACAGAGAACATGGGAACCAGAGAGGGGCTCTGGTTTTGCTTCATTTTTGGTTCAGATAGGAAAATAGCAGCATATTTATATATGTTAACGGCAGTGATCCCATATCCATGGGAAGATTGAAAATTCAGGAAGAAGGGGATGATGAGAGCATTGAGTGCCGTGCCAGAGCAGGTGAGATAGGATCTGATGCACAAGCGGACAGTTTGGCCCCTTAGCAAGGAGTGCAGACATCTCACCCCCAGCGAGGGCAGGAACAGAAAGATTCAGGTAGGTAGTTGGAGGGGGCTCTTAGAAATTCTTTTCTCAAAGCTGCTCAGATTTTATAAATCATTAAGAAAAAGACAATATCTCGAAAGAAAGTTTGCAGGTTGATAATGTGTAGAAGAGGAAACTTGAATAGCCAATAAACACATGAAGAGGCTCCACCTCACTAGTATTAAGGAAAATGTAAATTAAAACTGCAGAAGAAAAGGAAAAAGTATGCCACAGACTGGGAGAAAATACTTGAAAAAGGTATATCTGATAAAGGACTTATAACCAGAATATGTAAAAAGTTCTTGCAATTTAAGAGGACAACCTAATAATACATGGGCAAAAAGTTTTAACAGGCACTTCACAGTAGACGATATATAGGTAATAGATACACACTTGAAAATAGACATGATATCATTAGTCATTAAGGAAATGCAAATCAAAACCACAATGACATACTACTGCACACTTACTGGGATGGTTAAAATTTAAATTACTGGAATTAGCAAGTATTGGTGAAGATGTAGGAGACTGTAAATGCTGATTGTACAGCAACATGGTACAACCATTTTGTAAAACAGTTAAACAATATCTTATAAAGTTAAACATATACTTGCTCCTCCTAGGTATTTATCACAGAAAAATGGAAACGTATGTCCACATAAACACCTGTAAAAGAATGTTTATAGCAGTGTTATCCATAATAGCCCTGTTACAGACTGAATTATGTCCCACCAAAGTTGATGTTGAAGCCCCAAACCCAAGTATGCCTGTATTTGGAGATGGGGCTTTATGAAGATAAATTTAACTGAGGTCATAAAGGTGGAACTCTAATCCGGTAGAACAGGAGTCCTTACAAGAAGGACTCTCTCTGCACATGCACAGAGGAGAGGTCATTTGAGGACACAGCAAGAAGGGGAGAAGGCAAGTCAGGAAAATGGCCCTCATCAGAAACTGAATTTGCCAGCACATTGATCATGGACTTCCTAGCTGTGAGAAAATAAGTATCTGTTGTTTAAGTCGTGCAGTCTGTGATATTTGCTATGGCAGCATGAGTTGACTGATACAACCCAAATGGTACCCACATTCATTCTAGGGAATACTACTCTTCAATAAAAAGGAAGAAAGTATTGATACATGCTGTCACGTGAAGAATCGTAAAATAATTATGCTAAGTGAAAGAAGCCAGACTTAGAATATATAGCATATGGTTCCATGTATATGTAATTTTTAAAAAAGGCAAAACCAGTGACAGAAGGCAGATCAGTGGTTGCTTAGGGCTGGGAATCAGAGCAAGAGGGAACTTTTTAGGGTGATGGCTCTGTTCTACATCTTGATCATAGTGGTCATTACACAACTGTATAAAACTACTAAAATTCTACACTTAAAGTGGGTAAATTATTATTATTTTTTGAGACAGAGTTTTGCTCTTGTCACCCAGGCTGGAGTGCAGTGGCACAATCTCGGCTCACTGCAACTTCTGCCTCTCGGGTTCAAGTGATTCTCCTGCCTCAGCCTCCCAAGTAGCTGGGACTACAGGCACGTGACACCATGCCTGGCTAATTTTTTGTATTTTTAATAGAGACAGCATTTCACTGTGTTAGCCAGGATGGTCTCAATCTCTTGGCCTCGTGAACCACCTGCCTTGGCCTCCCAAAATGCTAGGATTCCAAGTGTGAGCCACCACGCCTGGCCAAAGTGGGTGAATTTTATTGGATATAAACTGTACCTCAATAAAGCTAGGGAGAACTCAGTAAGATACCATTGATGCCATTTCATACAAGATCAGCAAAAGTTACAAAGTTGAACAAGCAAGGCCATTGCTTGCTACTCGTGGAGCACTGTGAACTCCCATGTGCTACTCGTGGGAGTGTAAATTAGTAGAACCCTCTGGAAACATTTTACTATCATCTGACAAAACAGAAGATGTGCCTGCTGTTCGAGCCAGCAATTCCAGTCCTGGAGACTCTCACTTGTGCACAAGGAGACATGAACACACATGCTTTTTGCGGCAGTGTTTATAACTAAGAAAAATGTGAAACAATCATATCAATGGGAGAGTAGAGAAGTTATAGCAATGTATTGAATACTATACAGTGGTGACAATGAAGCATGAATTACATGGAAAAAATAGCAAATTCATAATGTGGAGTGAAAAAAAGTAGAAGGGCATATTAAGCATGATAACTTTACAAAAAAAAACTTCAAAACAATGCTACCTATTATTTTAGATATCCACTTGTGTAGTAAGTATTTTTAAATATGCAAGGAAACTGAAATACCAAACTAAGAGTAGTAGTTACTTTTGGGGAGGGAGGACAGGAAGTTGGGATTGGGAAAGGTTGTGCAAGGGGCTGCGGGCTTCAGTTGTATCCGTAAAGTTTTATTTCTCAGACTTGATGAGGGAGATGTAAATGTTCATTACTTTTTGGGGGGGAATTTTTGTAAGTTTCATAAATGCTTTTAGATATCACTTCACTGATAAATGGGAATGATCACATTTAACAATCATTAAACATGCAAATATTACTGCTGTTGTTTAGCAAGAAAACCCCAAGATTGTTCTTGCTAGCCAAGGTGTGCTCTGGGCTCTTTGGGTCTGGATAAGGAATGGCAGAGCCCAGCCCAGAGTCTGGAGGTGTGGTGAATCAGACAGGTTAGGGTGGAAGGTGAGACAGACTGTGTTGATTCCAATGGAATTGACTCCAGGGCTGGATTGGCCGGAAAATTGTGACTCTAAATTCCAGATCCATCCAGCTCCTTTGGGGAACCAGGGCTTGGAGGGCTCAGATTTCCCCCAAATCCACTCAGCTTTGTCATACATGGAGCTGAGATGGGACCCCAGATAGCCCGGCTGAGAGCTGTCCTGTCTGTACTACTTCAGTGTTCCCTTGCTGGTCTTCATTAGGGTCCCCAAAGTTCTTCTTGCCCAGAGGTCTACAGCAGCGAGTCCTGACTGTCACCAGCGTGGTCCGTCGTGGGGTAGCCCATCACCAGAGTTTAAAAGTCAGTCTCCTATGCAGTTAGACCTAATGCTACACCTGGGGGAAAATCTAAAAGAAAAAAAATACACAATTTAGGCAACAGGTTTCCTAGCTGCATTATTACTAGTAGCAGTTAGTTGCCTGATAGTTAAGAAATGGTTAAGCAAATATGGTAGAATATCATGTGCTCATATACAGAGGTAAGCATTTGAAATAGGCAGATCCTAGACAATGTCCACAAGGGCAGGCTGCCGGGCATGGCCTGAGGTGCCGGGGTTGCTCCATGCAGTGTAAACACATTCCTGTATAATGGCAAGTGCTAGGAGTAGCTTGATGAGAGGTGACTTCAGGGTTTATTGGATTCTTTTATTTTCTCCTATAAAGTTGTTTACATATACAATAAGAAAATAGTCAGATTAGGGATGAATTTATAGCTTCAGACACAAGAAGAAAAGATTTTGCTTCCACAGATCTGTGGATGCATATTTACTAACTCCTCCCTGTCGCCACAAGAAAAGGGGGGAACGTATCAGGATGGCTATCTTCATGATTTAGCTCTGGGCTTAGCACCATGAACAGCCCCTGTGGCGCCTAGAGTCTGATGGGAACTGGCTGTTCTTTCATCCTCAGAATTGGGGGGTGGGTGCAGATCAGGCTTGAATCCCCAAAAACAATGTGTGTTGGGCTTTTCTTCGAAAAGGGACTCCCAGCATGCATTGGGAGAAGGGGACACAGCTTCCCCTGAGCACTGCAGGAGGCACCTGCCGCACAGGCACAGGCCTGGGGCCTCTCCCAGGCTCCCACCAGACCACCCTCTCCTGTTTGCTTACTTGTTTATTTATTCATGCACTACCTCATGTACTGAGCACTGTGTGCCATGCTATGGGCTAGGGATGCAAAATGAGAAGATTCTATTCCTGGCTAAGGTCCTCTATCAACTTCATCTTGAAACGTGTCTTCTGTCCCCCACCTTACCCAGTGGTTTCCAGGCTCTTCTTGCCTGCCTTTTCCTCTTCTCCCTCCTCCCCAGCTCTGTCATCTGTGGATTAATGTGAAGTTTAGACCATGCCAACCTTTCTGGGACAGCACCTTTATAGCCTCCTGTCCCATGGCAGGGCCTGTGCCTGGTCCCATCGGAAAGCAGAGAGTAGAGGGTCTTGAGTGGGCTGCCTCTGATCCCAATATGCCAGGGGTTGGCCACCAGATCCTAGTGGTGACTGCAGTTCAGGTGGCTGATGGCCCCCGTGGCCTGTGATTGGACCCTGGTGTCAGCTGTGGCCCAGACAGGAAAGGCAAGAATAGATGATCCTTTGGGACCAGCTGACAGATAAAATGCCACACGCACAAAAAACTAAATTAGGGCCCACTCTGCTGAGGCCTGGAAGTTCTGTTGAAGGAAGAGGGAAGGGAGGCTCACTGGAGTCCTCTGCTGATGCCAGGCGGCTGCCTCTCTCTGGGCTGCACTTTTTCTATCTGTGAAATGAGGGTGTTGGGATGGGGTGCCCTTTGTAAGGTCCCCGGTATAGCTCATTTCTTGCAGAGAATTTGGAATGCCTTCACCTCCTCACAGCATCCTCCTTTAGACACTTGACCTGCGGCATGGATGTTATTGTCTCCCACCCCCAAGTGAGGAAACAGAGGCACAAAGAAGTAACTTCCCAAGATCACACAGCGGGTCTGTAGAGGACCTAGGATGGAGGCCCAGTTGTGTCTGACCCCAAAGTCTATTCCTTTTATTTACTTTTATACTCACTCTGGTACCCTGGATTCTCTGGCCTGGAAGGTACTGATGAAATCTCATCTTGCAGAAGCCCCTCATTTGTCAAAGATGCTGAAGGAAGCCCAGAGAGCCCAGAGAGGTGAAGCAAGTAATATCCGGACCCTCTCACCCCTAGGCCAGGACTATTATTCAGAGGCTTTTTCCCTTTAAGTAGTAAATTTATTCTTAAATAGGTAATTCGTGCACATGGTGCTAAATTCTGATGATGCAAAAGGAACCATAGAGAAAAGCAAGCATCCTTCTCCCATTCCTGAGCCCATAATCCTAGGTCCTAGAGCTTCTCTGCAGACAGAGCCCAGCCAAGGATTTTCGTAAATGCCATGTGCATTTCAGGGCTTGGTTTGTTCTATTATATCTAGGAATGTGGTGCTGAGATGCTTGCCCGCAAAACAGCAAAAACCTCTGATTTCATTATTGTTATTCAAAGTAACCAGGGTCATCACTCTCTGGCGCGCCTTAAGCCAGCAAAGGCAATTGCCCATCCCTGGGCTTTTGGTCTGGAAGAGACCATTGGCATCATTATTCAGGCCCCTTGCTTTTCAGGTAAGGCGCTAATGAAGACAGCGTTCTCAGTGACACACAGGAAGTTACTGTGGTGTTGGGGTTTCAGTGTCAGGAGTCTCCTCTCCTCCTCTGGCATTTCTGCTACTATGCCAGGCTGGCTCCTTTCAGTAGACATAACATCATTGAACAATATCACAGGTGCCCCTGTGGAGAGCAGAGCAGATAGCCATCAAAATTACAAAAGCTTTTGCTCTTTGGACCAACATTTCCACTTCAAAGCATTCGATTTTCCTATGGATACACTCACACTAGGATAAAATGATATCTGTACCAACTTACTCTTTGCAGCACTGATTGTAATAGGGAAATATTGAAAGCAACTCAGATGCCTATGGATGGGAGGTGAGTTACATCCATTAGGGACCATCCACATAAACAGGCTCTTTGCAGCTGTGAAAAGACTGGGCTGCCTCTCCATGTGCAATAGGAACAGCTATCTTGCCAGGTGTGGTGGTTCACACCTCTAATCCCAGTACTTTGAGAGATGAAGGTGGGCAGATCCCTTGAGCTTAGGAGTTCGAGACCAGCCTGGACAACACAGTGATATGCTCTCATTTGTGTAAATAAAACAAAGTAATATGTTATTTGCTTCTCAGTGCATACAACATCTTTGGAAAGAGCTAAAAGAAACTGGTAGTAGGATGCATCAAGGTGACCGGGGGCACTTCTTCAATTTTGAACCGTCATCTGGATGCATTATGTATTCAACATGTAAAACAAAAAACCCACAAGCATCCTTACTTTTTCAACTCGAAGAAAAGAGAACAAGAAGAAAACCATCAATCAGTAAAGATTAGCCTCCGTTCCTAGACTTGATCTTAGTAACCAGAATGTCCGGCCACATGTGGCGGAGGTCATAGGGTCCTGGGTTTTGGTGACCCATTGTCAGTCTCTTATTGACAGACAAGGAGGTGCCATTCTCTATTTTCTGTCCCTTGTTCATCTTGGCTCCTGATTTCCTAGGTCTGATATGGAAGGTTCCAGGATTTTATTATTTCTAATCAACATCTCCTTCCCAAACCCTGCCCCTTGGCAGCCGCAGCAGGGTCACATCTAGCTCAGGATCTTATAAAAAGGGCTGTTTCTCCCCCTGAGGACCATTGCTGTGGAAGCACCAGGCATCAGCGACAGAGTCTTCCCCGGCATTGCAGGAGAGAAGCTGAAGGGACGATGGACGCATCAAAAGGTGAGTGGGTGAAATCTCCGTGGAGCCCCACGTGCTCCTCCAGCCAGCTGGCCCTAAACCACTCTTTCGCCCCTGCCAGGTGCCTGGGGCCTTTGCCCTCTCACTCTAACTTGTGGCCCTTGTGCTGCTTCCTCTCTGTCTCATCTCTTTTTACAAAACAAAAAAACCAAACTTTTCATTTAGGCATAATTTCAGATTTACAAAAAGACGGCAAAAATAATGAGAAGAATTTCCAGATATCTTTTATCCAGATTCCCTAAATGATTAATGCATTTTCTTTATCCTTCTTAATCAATCAGTGGACAGATAGATGACATAGATGATATAGACAGACCGATAGATAGACAGATAGGTTTTCGTTTTTTTAACTCTTGAGTGTAAGTTGCAGACATTACATTGTTAAATACTTTGGTGTGTATTTCCTATAAACAAGGACATTCTCTTATGTAACCAATACAATTATGAGAACCAGGACATGAACACCATTTCAGTACTGTTATCCAACCCGTAGATTTTATGCAGATTTCACCAGTTATCCCAATGATGTCATGTATAGCAGAAGAAAATCCTGTGTCGGGCTTTGCATTCTGTTGTCCTGCCTCTTTGGTCTCCTTTGTCCGGAACAGTTCAGCTGTTGTTCTTGGAGCTTCATGACTTCAACGTTTTTGAGGAGTACAGACCAGTTATTTCATAGAGTGTGTCTCTCGGTGCGTCTTGTCCTTTCTCAAGGTCACCTGATGGATTTCCCTACTGCAGAGTATCACTGCTTCTCAGAGTGGAGAACAGCAGAGGGGGCTCATGTGCCAGGCTCTATGTCCCATGAGGATGCAGCTCCCTACCACCACCGCAGGCACCAGAGCCCCCAGTATTACTTCAGGGAGCCCGGGTGCTGCCAAGGAACAATGAGGCTGGGTTGAACTCCTCTGCCGACTCCCCAGCCCCCAAGCCCCCTGTGACCTCCCAGCAGGGTTTGCTCAGCAGCCCCTCTCTTGCCTGAGAAGCTGCTTGATAGCTCGGGAATGGCTGCTTCGAAACTCTGCAAAGGGAATAAGCCAGACCCTCCTGGTGTCCAGCGTTTCCAGCTTCTCCTTTTTTGGAGGGTGACATTTAGAAAGAAATTGGACTCTTCTTTTTAGTCCCAAGGCCACAGAGTTTTGAGTTCCTCCTTAGATGGCTGACACCTAACCTAGACTCAGCCTTGAAAGGTAAAGAGTCCTTGGGACTGAGAAAGCATAATGTGGTGTGATGGGAAGCACCTGCTGATTTGAGAGAGTGGATTCACGTCTCTGCCATGCACTAAATAGCCCTGTGGCTTTGGGAAAATCACACCAATCCTGTGAAAGTGCTGTGTAAATTACCGAGGACTACTTGAAGGAAAGGCAGTGTCACTTGACCCACACTATCATTTTAAAGAGGTGCAGCCTGCTCCTTGGGGAGGTCTGACGAGTTGCCTGAGGTCCCAGCCATGGGTGGCAAAGCTGGGATGCAAACCCGGCGTGTGTTCATCTCATGCTGCAGCACACTGTCTCCCTGCTGGGCACAATTTGACTTTACTCTCAAGATCTAAATCACCAAAGACAGTCACCTCATGGGCACCAGTGTTGAGGTGTTGGTGGGGGAGCTGACACTTCCTGAGGTGTCCTTTCTGATGGGCTTGTGCAAGTAACCATCACACACCACCTTACAATATTAGTGAGTTGTGATGACTTCATGATGTTTTCGTGAATACTATTTCATTTCTTCTTCAAACCACTCTGGGAGGCCAGGACATCCAAATAGGGGCCTAGAAAATGGTGGTATGTGCGGGATAAAGGTAGGATTTCATATAAGGGGAGGAAATGAGATATTGTGCAAGTTGTAGTATTAGGACAAATGGTTAGTATTTAGAGAAAAAACAAAGCTAGGTCTCTATCTCCTGGTTTATACCATGACAAATCCCAGAAAGGTCAAAGATGCAACTGTAAAGGCATTAGAAGAAAATGAAGGCAATATGAAAAATAGTCTTGGAGTAGAGAAGGTGTTACAAAGGAAAATAGAAAACTTAGAAACATAAAGGAAAAGAAAGGTAAAACTGACTGCAGAAAGATTTAAAATATATGTGAGACGAAACTTACAGAGTCAGAGGTAATGGAACTGTGAAGGGTACTTTCAACACATATGAGAAATAAATGCTATTCTGTAGTATAAAAAAAGCTCTCACAGATATACAGGAGAATGACCAACATCCCAAAATATACATGGACAAAGAACAGTATTAGGTAGTTCGAAGAAAAGGAAATATAAATTGTAATATATGAAAAGATAACCTTTCTTGGAACGAGGATGGTCATGAGATAAAACTGAAACAGGAGGCCAGGTGCGGTGGCTCGTGCATATAATACCAAAAATTTGGGAGGCCGAGGTGGGAGGATTGCTTGAGTCCTAGGAGCCTCCGCCTCCCAGGTTCAAGCCTGGGAAACATAGTAAGACCCTGTCTCCACGAAACAATTGAAAAATTAGCTGCAGCCGGGCACGGTGGCTCATGCCTGTAATCCCAGCACTTTGGGAGGCCAAGGCAGGCAGATCACTTGAGATTAGAAGTTAGAGACAAGCCTGGCCATCATGGTGAAACCCCGTCTCTACTAAAAAAAATAAAAAAATTAGTCAGGCTTTGTGACGCACATCTGTAGTGCCACCTACTCGGGAGACTGAGGCATGAGAATCGCTTGAACCTGGAAGGCAGAGGCTGCAGTGACCTGAGACTGCACCACTACACTCCAGCCTGGGTGACAGAGTGAGACTTTGTCTCAAAAATAAATAAATAAATAAAAATAAAAATTAGCCGGGCATGGTGGTGTACATCAGTAGTTCCAGCTACTCAGGTTCAAGACTGCAGTGAGCCATGTGTGCACCACTGCACTTCGGCCTGGGTGACAGGCCAAGACTCTCTTGAAAAAAAAAAAAAAAAGGAAAAGAAAAGCAAAACAGCACTGAGATTTCATGTTTTCATTTATCAGATTGATCAAGATTAGAGGTTTAATAGTAAAGAGCTTTAAAAGGGCATTTTCTCATCTTTTTGTAGGAGGGTCACTGGTGCAGTCACTAGAAGTCTCTTTGGCAGCATTTACTGAAACTAAAGATGCCCCTATCCTGTGACACAGCACTTCTGCTTTGGAAGATTTCTCTTACAAATATTGCCACTCATGAGTGCAAAGATATACATACAAGGAAGTACATTGTAGCATGTAAGATTTTAAACAATCTACATGTCCATCCAGAGGGATAGTAGTCACTAAAAATAACAAGGTTGAAACCAGCCTGGGTAACATAGGGAGACCCCATTTTCATGAAAAATGAAAAAATTAGCTGGGTGTGGTGGGGCATGCTTGTAGTGCCAGTTAGGAGGCTGAAGTGGAAGGATTGCTTCAGCCGGAGAGGTCGAGGCTGCAGTGAGCTGTGATCACTCCATTGCACTCCAGCCTGGGCAACAGAATGAGACTGTCTCAAAAAAACATTAAAAAATAAGATCTAGTTGGGTGGTTAGGAGATACATTTCAAGATATGTGTGTGTGAGAGAAAAAGGGAGAAAGAGAGAAGTGAGGTGTAGAATAGTGTACTGAGAAAGCTCCTGTTTGTGTTAACTAAAGTATTGGTTTATGGTAGAGAAAACTGGAAAGATACTTGGATACTTTATAGTGATTTTCTCTGGAGAAAGGATCTGAAAGTCTGGGATGGGAGACAGACTTAATTTTTGCAATGGGCATTTATTACTTTTATTTATTTATTTTTTTGAGACAAGGTTTCACTCCGTCACCCAGGCTGGAGTGCAGCCATGTGATCTCGGCTCACTGCAGCCTCCGCCTCCCAGGTTCAAGTGATTCTCCTGCCTCAGCCTCCTGATTAGCTGGGATTACAGGCATGTGCCACCATACCCAGCTAATTTTTGTGTTTTTAGTAGAGACGGCGTTTCTCCATGTTGGCCAGGCTGGTCATGAACTCCTGGCCTCAAGTGATCCGCCCACCTCAGACTCCCAAAGTGCTGGGATTACAGGCGTGAGCCACTGCGCCCGGTCTTTTCTTTATCCTATTTGTGATTCTTTGTGATTCCTAAGTAAGAGGATTCATATCTCTCATTCATTCTGCAAAGTTCTCAACCATCACCGATTTTCTGCTGCTCCCCAGTCTTGATTCTCTCTTTTCAGAACAACCATAGTATATGTCTTTTCATCCAAGACTCCACGTCTCTAAATTGCTTTTCATATTTACTTCTATTCATATTTCTCTAGGTTGTGTTATAGGTATTTGTTTCCAGTCTATTTTCTCGTTTACTGATTCTCTTTCAGCTATGTCTATTTGCCATTTAACCGTGACTTTTTTTCATTTCAAGAACCACATTTTTATTTTTAGAAGTTATGTTTTAAAAAACTTATCTGGTCATTCTTAATAGTGGTTTATTCCTTTCTCATCATTTTGATTCCTTCTCTTATGTCCCTAGCCATTTTTTGACTTGGCTATTTTATGGTCTGTATATATACTTTTAAATATTTTATTTTATTTTATTTTATTTTGAGATGGAGTCTTGCTCTGTCGCCAGGCTGGAGTTCAGTGGCACAGTCTCAGCTCACTGCAGCCTCTGCCTCCTGGGTTTAAGCGATTCTTCCACCTCAGCCTCCTGAGTAGCCGGGACCATAGGCGTGTGCCACCACACCCGGCTAATGTTTTTGTATTTTTAGTAGAGACGGGTTTCACCATGTTGGCCAGGATGGTCTCCATCTCTTGACCTCGTGATCTGTCTGCCTCGGCCTCCCAAAGCTCTGGGATTATAGGTGTGAGCCACCGCACCCGGCCTAAATATTTTATTTTATTTATTATTTTTTGAAATAAGGTCTCACTCTGTCACCCAGGCTGTAGTGTAGTGGTGTGAACATGGCTCACTGCAGCCTTGATCTCCCAGGCCCAAGTGAAACTCTTGCCTCAGCTTCCCAAGTAGCTGAGACTGCATGTGCACACTACCATTCTCAGCTAACTAAAAAATTTTTTTTGTAAAGACAGGGTTTCTCTATGTTGTCCAGACTGGTCTTGAACTCCTGGGCTCAAGGGATCCTCCTGCCTCAGCCTCCCAAAGTGCTGGGATTATAGGCATGAGCCACTGCACCTGATCCATAGTCTCTACACATTATTTTATAGTCTGTATATTATCTGATTTATTGGAAGAATACTTGTGTGGTTTCTGCTGAAATAGTGGATTTTTTGTTTTAAAATTTAGGGCTATAAGCTCATCTTGAGTGGGACTTTATCTATGGGAATTCCATAAAACTTTGGTGGAGAATAAATCACTCCAAAGAGGATTGGCATTTATCCCCTAAACCAGTGACAACTGTGACTAGGAGTCAGTTTATGCCTATGAGCAAAGGACAACTGTTTTTTATTTTCTTAGTTTGGGGGAATCCCAGACCTCTTCAGAAAGAGGTGATGTTTCAAATATTTCATAACTGGTATGCATTCTGCTGAGGCTGCGCTCCCACAAGCAGTCAAGGAAGGAGACTGTCCAGGAGTGCCTGCTGGCAGGTGGCGGTAGCCTGAGGCAGCAACATGGACACTGCAGGGGGGACGTGATTTATTGTGGCTAAAGGTTCAAAGAAAAATCAGCAAAGGGAAAAGGCACATGGGGTGAGGTCCTGTGGGAACTAGCAGGTGCTTCCAAGAGTCCTCTCCAGTGGAGTCACACAGGATGTGTTCAATTCCTTTAACAATTAGTTGTGACATGGTTTTTTTTTTTTTTTTCTGTATGTCTCATTCAGCAATCATAACTTTACTTTTTTTCAGTAATCTCTTATGCTCATCCAGACCTTTCCTCTGGAATGGTTGTTGCAAGAACTGTCAGAAGTAAATTTCTATTCTTTCTAAATGGTCCAGTCTCAGGTGTTCCCTCACAGCAGCACAAATGGGCTAAGATGCTCCAGCTAGCCATGGGCCAACCCCAGGGTTTTAGCTCAAGAAGGGGACACCTGGGAAGGTAGGTTGTCTGCCAGGTGACCTCCCTGCTGGAGGGAGCAGGTTCCCAGGCCCTCTGCAGCAGTGCAGAAGGAAGGCCACTTGCTAGGGGCTTGCCTTCCTGGAGAACACTTGTCCAGACCCCAATCCCAAAGCCACTCCAGCAAGAATGAGCTGTGCTGTCTCCAAACACATCACTGGCCACATCCCCAAGGTAGCCCTCTGACGTGGGCGTGACCACGCCACCCATTTTGTAGTCACAAAAGCCCACGTGTCCATGGCTGGCCTCCATGATCTCTGCAGAGGATGGTTTCCTCTGTGGGTGAGCCCTCGGGAGCAGGGGAAGATCCCTGCATCTCACCTCAGTTTACCTCACAGGCTACAGTGGGGCTTCCTAATCGAGGGGTTCTCAATGTGTGCTCCGTAGGCCAGCAGTGTCAGTGTCATCAAGGAAGCTGCTGGAGACGCAGATTCTCAGCCACACCCCAGATGTGCTGAATCAGAAACTCGGGGTGGGCCCGGCAGTCTGTGTTTTACCACGCTCTCTGCACACTGGAATTGCCTGGAAAGCGTTGAAAACACAGAGGTCCCGCCCCACTCAGATCAATTGCATTAGAGTCGCTGGGGGAAATCATATGTAGTTTAAGAACCCCCCAGGTGGTTTCAGCGTGCAGCCAAAACACATTTCCTTTCATGACTCGCGAGCCTGGGAATAGTTTGAATTTTAGATAAAGGGGAGGGGTTTGGGTTCCAAGCTGAGGTAACACAGAGAAATGTCATGATAAGAAATACATGTGTTACAGAAAAGGGTGTATTATGCATGTGGAGAGTATTTCTTTTACTGGATGTACTTTTCACTTTAGCACTGAAGAAAAACATCCTCCCTTTTCTTTCGGGGGAGAACGGAGCCTCAGTCTGTCACCCAGTCTGGAGTGCCTTGGCTCGGTCTCGGCTCCTGACCTCAGGTGATCCGCCCCCCGTCAGCCTCCCAAAGTGCTGGGATTACAGGAGTGAGTCACTGCGTCCGGCCTTAAAAGTCCCCCTGATAATGCACGTGGTCTTGGCCTCGGATCATGGGAACGCCTTGGTGCTTCTTCCTCTCTTTGGATCAAAAGGCTTCACCCCAGCCGCTTTGCACCCCACCCTTCCTTCAGGATGTGAACTCTCGCCTCGGGATGGTGTCTGATTGGAAGCTGACGGGAGTCTGGGCTGAACAGGAAGGGGGAGCAACCCCAGGAGTCACCTGTTCCCTCCTCAGTTTGCGCGATCCCCTCTTTCCCTCCAGCTTCTGGGTTAATTAACGGAGAGCACCCTGGCTCCAGCTTTTTCCTGAGGCCATGTCTG
Organism: Cheracebus regulus; assembly: GCA_963574635.1. Classification (NCBI taxonomy): domain Eukaryota; kingdom Metazoa; phylum Chordata; class Mammalia; order Primates; family Pitheciidae; genus Cheracebus; species Cheracebus regulus. The sequence continues at coordinate 1,330 of CAUYQU010078253.1, read as the reverse complement.
CAGAGAGGGGTAGTTGGGGAGGGGGACTTGCCTAACAGCCACTCACAGACTCACTCTCTCTGAGACTCAGTTTCCTTACCTGTAAGATGGGCGTGCACCTACCTCCCTTTCCGGGTTACATGACTGAGCACTTGAGTCCACTGCTCTCAGCTCATCCCCACGTAACCCCACAAGGTAGGTACATGCACTCCCATCTTACAGGTAAGGAAACTGAGTCTCAGATTCATAGGCAACCAGAGGTGGAGCGGGGATGCCCGACTTGAAAGCCCGGCTCCGCCTCCACACGCTGTCAGATTTTAAACCCAGGAAGAGGTGATCAGGGAATAAACATTCTCTGTGCTCTTTCCCCACATGCCGTGTTGCTGACAGAGCTGCAGGTTCTCCATGTTGACTTCTTGAAGCAGGAGAACGCCGTTGCTCAGCACACGAGGGAGTTCCAGACGAGCAGTCCTGTGTTCCGGTGAGGGCAAGTGTTTCACCTGCGGCTGACGCTGAACCAGCCCCTGCAATCCTACCGCGAACTGAAACTGCAATTCAGCGCGGGTGAAGCCTCGGGGCCCTACTCGTGAGCTTGGGGGAGGGACCACACAGGTCCCTGGATGCTGGAGTGGCCCCTTCCGGCCAGTCTGAGCCAGGAGTGCCTTCCCCTCCCTGATCCCCAGTTTCTCCATCTGTAAAGTGGGAATATTAGGAGGTATGATGAGGGTAGAATGGGAAGCTCAGTCAGGACCTGGCACACAGTGAGGCTCCGATTCCTTGGCTAAGCAGGGGAGGGGCCAGCGTAGAGGGAGGAGGCGACTCAGCCGGCATCTGCTGAGGTGGGGTCTGGAACATTTTGTAGAGATGAATCATAGGACTCAGGTGTGCTGACGCCATAGCTTGGTGGGCTGGAGGCAAGCAGTAATAATGATTAAAATATCACATTTTGGTTGTAAAGATAATAGGAAAGGCTCATGCATTTGTTATAGTTAGGTAAATATGTGTGCATGAGTACAACTAGGGGAACAGAGAGAAAATGTATTAGATCTTGTGGTAGGATAATGGAGGAGGGTCTTCTTTTTAAGTTCTTTGTTTTTAAGTTTTAAAAATAGTTCAAGTAAGCTGGGCATGGCGGCTCATGCCTGTAATCCCAGCACTTTGGGAGACTGAGGCAGACAGATCACCTGAGGTCAGGAGTTCGAGACCAGCGTGGCCAACATGGTGAAACCCCATCTCTACTAAAAATACAAAAATTAGTAGAGCATAGTGATGGGTGCCTGTAATCCCAGCTACTCAGGAGACTGAGGTAGGAGAATCGCTTCAACCTGGGAGGCAGAGGTTACAGTGAGGT
>CAUYQU010078251.1:0-10264 GCA_963574635.1 Cheracebus regulus | reverse complement strand
ACACTATCCCCATCAAGCTACCATTGACTTTCTTCACAGAACTGGAAAAACCACCTTAAACTTCATATGGAACCAAAAGAGAGGCTGCATAGCCAAGACAATCCTAAGTAAAAAGAACAAAGCTGGAGGCATCTTGCTACCTGACTTCAAACTGTACTACAATGCTACAGTAATCAAAACAGCATGATACTGGTACCAAAACAGAGATATAGACCAATGGAATGGAACAGTGGCCTCAGAAGTAATGCCACACATCTATAACCATCTGATCATTGACAAACCTGACAAAAACAAGCGATGGGGAAAGGATTCCCTGTTTAATAAATGGTGTTAGGAGAACTGGCTAGCCATGTGCAGAAAGCTGAAACTGGACCCCTTCCTGACACCTTACACTAAAATTAACTCCAGATGGATTAAATATTTAAACGTAAGACCTAACACCATCAAAAACCTTGGGAAAACCATTCAGGACATAGGCATAGGCAAGGACTTCATGACTAAAACAAAAGCAATGGCAGCAAAAGCCAAAATAGACAAATGAGATCTAATTAAACTTAAGAGTTTCTGCACAGCAAAAGAAACAATCATCAGAGTGAACTGGTAACCAACAGAATGGGAAACAATTTTCGCAATCTACCCATCTGACAAAGGGCTAATATCCAGAATCTACAAAGAACTAAAGCAGATTTACAGGAAAAAAACAAACCCATTCAAAAGTGGGCAAAAAATATGAATGGACACTTTTCAAAAGTGGACATTTATGAGGCCAAGAAACATATCAAAAAATGCTCATCATCACTGGTCATTAGAGAAATGCAAATCAAAGCACATTGAGATACCATCTCATGCCAATTAGAATGGCGATCATTAAAAAATCTGGAGACAACAGATGCTGGAGAGGATATGGAAAAATAGGAACACTTTTACACTGTTGATGGGAGTGTAAATTAGTTCAACCATTGTGGAAGACAGTGTGGTGATTCCTCAAGGACGTAGAAATGGAAATTTCATTTGACCCAGCAATCCCATTACTGGGTATATACCCAAAGGATTATAAATCATTCTATTATAAAGACACAGGCACATGTATGTTCATTGTGGCACTGTTTACAGTAGCAAAGACCTGAAACCAACCCAAGTGCCCATTAATGGTAGACTGAACAAAGAAAATGTGGCACATATACACCATGGAATACTATGCAGCCATAAAAAGGATGAGTCCATGTCCTTTGTAGGGACATGGATGAATCTAGAAACCATCATTCTCAGCCAACTGACACAAGAATAGAAAATCAAACACCACACGTTCTCACTTATAGGCAGGCATTGAACAATAAGAACACATGGACACAGGAAGGGGAACGTCACAAACTGGCGTCTGTTGTGGGGTGGGAGACTAGGGGAGGGACAGCGGGGGTGGGGAGTTGGGGAGGGATAACATTGGGAGAAATGCCTGATGTAGGTGACAGGGGATGGAGACAGCAAACCACCATGGCAAGTGTGTACCTATGCAACAATCCTGCAAGATCTGCACATGTACCCCAGAACTTAAAGTACAATTAAAAGAAAAAGAAAAAGAAAAAAACCGCCAATAGAAAACTGCCTTTCCTAGTAGATTGCATAGAAGTCATACTGTTAGCTAGAACTTAAGATACCTTGCTGTTTTAATCAGTTGGTTACTATGGGTAAATTCAGTATTAAGAGAAGTGAAGCTACCAATATTATAGATATATTTTACATTTTTCCAATCAGTCATTATTAAAGCTAATATTAAAAAGCTTAATATATTACACTCTATGTTTTTGAGCATAAATATAACAATTTAAAAAATAAATTGGCCAGGCACAGTGGCTCACACCTGTAATCCCAGCACTTTGGGAGGCCGAGGCGGGCGGATCACAAGGTCAGGAGGTTGAGACTATCCTGGCCAACATGGTGAAACCTCGTCTCTACTAAAAATACAAAAATTAGCTGGATGTGGTAGTGCATGTCTGTAATCCCAGCTACTCTTGAGGCTGAGGCATGAGAATCACTTGAACCCAGGAGGCGGAGGTTGCAGTGAGCCAAGATCATGCCACTGCACTCCAGCCTGGTGACAGAGCAAGCTCCATCTCAAAAAAAAAAAAAAAAAAAAAAAAAAAATTGCAGAATGTTTTCTTTAAATAATACTATTTTTCTCAAAAATTAAATCAGCTATTGATTTTCTTCCAAGGTAATTTGCCTCTCATCTTTCTTCCAAATGTCATCATCTTATCTATTTCAATTTTTATAAAACTTTAAACAGCAAGAGGCCAGGCAAAATGAAAAAACATAACTTGTATTAATTCATTTAGTCCCTTAAAAGCTGTATCAGAAGCTGTAGTTGAAAAAAATAGTAGAGTTATTAATAGTATTGTAATATGGTCCTAACTGTCCTATAACTGATATGTTAGTCTTACACTCTTCATGATCATATATAATGATCTTAGTACTAGCAGATATCTAAGGTATACACCTTAGATATGATGGCATTTAACACAGTTTCGTCTCCAAATTTTGCTGTGGTTTCATCAATGCCTTTTTGTTAGCTCTGAGATTTTTTTTTTTTTTTTTAACAAACAATCCAATTACATTCTTTATTTTAAAATATTCCATTATTATTGACTGTAGTTAACCTGTTGTGCTACCAAAGAGTAGGTCTTTTTTTTAAATTATACTTTAGGTTCTGAGGTACATCTGCTGATCATGCAGAATTGTTGGACAGGTACGTACTTGGCAAGGTGGTTTGCTTTCTCCATCCCCCCCCGCCCCCCGTCACCGTAACTAGCATTTCTCCCCTTGCTATCCCTCCCAGCCTCCCCACCCGCTGCTGTCCCTCCCTTAGCCCCGCCCCCCACCAACCCCAATGTATAATGCTCCCCTCCCTTGAGATTAAATTTTAATCTAGAACCATAACTGATTTATCCCAGCTGCTGATGACTGCCTGGAATCTGGTTTGGAGCATCTCCAAACTCAATGTACTTTTCCCCCAAGAAAATACAGGAAGATCTCTCTGCCCAGGCTTGGAAATACATAAAGATCAGGTTTCCATCCTTTATTTCAGGGTGACTTTAACATAATTCCATGCCTACTGACTGCCTTTACTCCTACAGGTAAAGTAACAAACAAAGGAGTCAACTCTCAGGAACACTCTCTCTGGCCTGCTTTATGTTGTCATTTTCCCTCATTGCCCTCTCACATTCACTCAGTAATTCACCAAATATTTATGGAGCCTTCATTGTGTGCAAAGCAGTGAACTCCACACTGTAGGAAGAGTGAAGCCATGGAGATCTTGGGCCTGACTCTCTATACCTTTGCCTTTCAGTTGAATTGAACTTCTGTTAAGTTTAAAATACACAATAGAACTTTGACGATGTTGAGGCCTGGTCGGGGATGGAACAGAAAACCACACCTTAAAAATAATGCTCCTCTAGCCCCGCCCAATACCTTTTGAAAGAAGGAGGGTTATTATAGAGCATAAATAAAACAGTCGTGATTAATAATGATGATAAAATTTATCTCTTTACTCACTCAAGAGCAATCCTTTTGGGGCAGATCACTTATGATTTCCTTCCAGGATGGAAGAAAGCATGCACAGACGGAGTGTGGGGGCTGGTGCTGGTGCTGAGCCTGGCATGGGAAGGGAGGAAACAAGAGTGAAAAGACTCTTTCATTCCCCTGGCAAAGGAAGCCTTGCAGCTGGGGCCACGGTCTGTGGTGCCAATCCATCTGCTGGGCCGGCGCCTCCTGAGAGAGCGTGTGTTCCTCCAACCATGCACATCTTAGCACCAGTCTCTGGCAAGAGGCAGGAGATGGGGAAGACAACTTAAATCATTCATATAACTTCAAAAAATGTGGATAAGCACTTTATTTTTCTCCCAAACCAAGAATATCTACTCAATTTAAACTTTTACCTGAGATCTCTCTTCCTCAGACCCAGGATCGTGAACTTGCCATCTAACCTGGCAGGTCAGTAAAACCTTACCCCGTTCAGGTCCTCACCTGTAAAATGAGAAGGTGGCAGCAGAGGTTCTGAAGGCTCCTTCCAGATGAAAACAAATACAATTTTTACGTCAGTAGAATTTCAAGGGGCTCACATTTGGCTATTACGAAAGAGGTAATAAAGAATTATTTGTTTATCTTTCTGTTGGCCTTTTCCTATCATTTTAGCTTGCTTATTTCTACTTATTGACCTCAGTTTTGTATTTCTTATTTCTTAACACCACTGGATTAAAACAAGCAAAAATTTAAAGATTAATATCCTTTTAAAACATTTTAGACATACATCAGACACACACACATGTGCGCGCACACACACCCACACACATCCCTTGCATGTAGATGAAGCAGCTAGAAATGAAAGTCTAACTGAAGCATAGTTCCAGTGATTCTCAAACTTTATCAGGCATTAGAATCACCTGGAAGATTTGTTAAAATGCCTATTGCTGGGCATCAACCCAGAGTTTTTAAGTTGCTAGATAAGGTGGAGTCCCAAAATTAGCATTTCTTACAGGTTCCAAGTAACACGGATGTTGCCAGTCTGGGGCCACACTTTGAAAACCACTGCTTTGCAGCACAGCTTCCAAGGAGACTCAAGTGTGTGTTCTGTGTGTATCGTCTCTATGTGTGTATGTTCTGTATATATGTGTACAGTATCTCCAATGTATGTTCTCATCTAATCCCTTAAAGTCATGATGCTCCTCAGGCAATAGTTTCTTCCCTCTACTGTTTGTCAGCTGTCATGAAGTTGAGATGGCAATGGTGTTTTTCTTTGTGGCAAAGCACTTTCCATCTATTCCTAACTGATTGCCTACTGATTTCTTGGTTCCCCTATTTTGCTGCAAGGATTTCAAGCTGCTGTAAAACTTGCATTTTAACATCTAGCATGACATGTCCCCTTTGTTTAGTTTCATTTTTGTGGCAGATTAAGAACCCCCACCAGCACACATTCCCATTTAATTCCCCAGCCATTGTGGTTCAAAACTCTTTGCCAGAAATTCTGCTTGCCCATGAAGGAATGTGTTCTCTTCCTGGTCCACAGGGGGGCGTAGTTTTAAGGGCAAGAACTTCCCAGCGCAATGCCCCCCTCCCACGCCTCTCCATCCAGGAGATTTAACAGTCTTTGTTTTAAATTTTTGCAAGAGCCGAAGGTCAGTCACTCCAGTGGAAGTTCAAAGGAACTCCTTTCATTGGCCAGGGGTCTTGGAGTAGGTGGGAATTCCTCCCAGGTTAAAAGTCCCCTTCTTCCACACTCCTTTGGAGTCCATGTTTGGATTCCCTTCCACAAACACTCCCTTCATGGAAGCTGTCTTTCTCTCTCCTGAATTTCCCCCTCTGGGGTTCCCTTCCATCCAGTGTGGAAGCTGTCTTTCCTCTCCTGGATTCCGTCTTTCTGGATTCTCTCACTCAGTGTGAGAGGAGCTTTCCTTCTCTGGTTTTCCCCCTCTGGGAACCCTTCTCACTCAGTGAGAGAGTGGCTTTTCTTTCTCTCACTCAGTGTGAGAGCTAGCTGCTTCTTTCTCTCTCCTTCTCCTTTTTCTCTCTCCCTGCCTAAATAAATCACTTTTCTGCAAAAATTGAGTCCAGTATTTACAAGCGCACTGTGTGGTGGTCTCCTCTGCCATTCTTGGGTGAGTGAAAGACCAAAAGAGCCTGGAGAACCGTCCTCTCAGGGGAGCTAGGCATGGCCCTGCAGCCCCAAACCCGGCAACACCCAGAAAACACACAGCCACTCACACACACACACACACACACACACACACACACACACACACACACACACACACACAATAAAAGTTGAGAGACCACTCAACTCAGGGTGACAAGGCAGAGCCTTTGCAGTGCATTTAGTTAATGCTAATAGAGATGCAGCATAGTATAGTTGTACCAAGTTTCCTTCTTTGCCCTAAGCAGGATATGAGCCTGAAATTGTAGAAGAAAGGATTCTGTAAACAGATTTATTTTGTGATATTTGGGTAGACAGTTCTTATTAACAAAGAACAATTTTTATTAACTATTGAAAGTGCTTCTCAATAAATCCTCCTTGACAATCAATTTGTTCTCAGGTTCTTGTCTTCTGAGAGAGATCTGTAGAATAAATTATTCTGGGAAGTGTATGGTATGGCATGTAAAGAGGAAAGAGTGGTTATTTGTATTAAATAAAAACTGTAACTGATTTTAAAAGATACTTACATGACGTAATCTCTGTTACAGTGCCAACATTGAAACTAACGATTATGAGGGCTTATTAGCAGTCTTCTCTCAAGGTGTTTCTCTCAAGGTGAGGAAACAAGATCTGTTCTTCAGCACTGCCTTCTGCTACCTGCCTGCTCCTTCCCGTCTCCCTTTCTGCCCACACAGAGGGTCTTGGCACTTGGCAGAAAGAAAAATGACTTAGGAGGCCTGAAGCAGAAGGCTGCTGCTGTTGCTGGTGATTGATGGGTCTGGGTAATTTCACCTCTGGTGTCAAAAAGATCTAATTTTCATTTGCAAACTGCTTGCTGAAGCCAGCCACCTATCTCAGCCCTACCAAGTTTAGCCCACTCTTGACCTTCACAGGCATTAGTCATTTCTTTCCCATTCACAGTTATCTACAACTTTTGTTTTTGAGTTGCACTTATGTTTGTAGCATGTGGTATGTTTCTGCATGTATGTGTTTGTGTGTGTATCTGGGGTGAAGATAATTGAGCTTCAGGTCTCACTAGCCTAGATAGAACTTCAAGCCTCTCTTTAAAATGGCTTGACTATATCAAATAATTTTTTTAAGAGCTGCTCACTAATGATATTTTTGACACTTCACATTTCAATAAATATCTGTAATATCTTGCTGATATGATTTGGCTGTGTCCCACCCAAATTGCATCTTGAATTCCGTGCCTTGTGGGAGTCACCTGGTGGGAGGTAATTGAATCACAGGGGCAGGTCTTTCCCATGCTGTTCTCATGATAGTGAATAAGTCTCACAAGATCTGATGGTTTTATAAGGGAGAGTTGCCCTGCACAAGCTCTCTCTTTGCCTGCTACCATCTATGTAAGACGTGACTTGCTCCTCCTTGCCTTCTGCCATGATTGTGAGGCCTCCCCAGCCACGTGGAACTGTAAGTCCATTAAACCCTTTTTCCTGTATAAATTACCCAGTCCTGGATATGTCTTTATCAGCAGTGTGAAAATGAACTAATACACTTACTAAAGAGATTCTACTGTTGCAGAAAAGTTATTCAACACATTACCTTGACTATAGAAGCTGTGTTGTGAATTATGACTGTGGGCTGGAGCTATAGTCTTACTCTGCGACTTCTATTAGTATAGATTGGTGGAGACCAGAATATTAATTTTTGTAAATTTCTTGTTTTTTTTATTTACTTATTTAGTTTATTTATTTTTTTAAGATAGGATCTTGCTCTGTCACTCAGGCTGGAGTGTAGTGGGAATTCAACAGAGCATCAGCTGCCTGGGCTTAGGTGCTGGCTGGGCTTACCACAGCAGTAACCACCTGGGCTCCCATCTCAGCCCCCTGATTAGCTAGAACTACAGTACCCACCACCACACCCAGCTAATTTTTTTGTATTTTTTGTAGAGATGAGATTTTGCTACGTTGCCCAGCGTGGTCTTAAACTCCTGGGCTCAAGTGATCAACCTGCCTCAGCCTCCCAAAGTGCTAGGATTACAGGTGTGAGCTACCGTGCCCAGCCATGTTTAATTTCTTAATTAGATAGAGGCATGAGAGTGGTCATTCCTTTTGTATGTGTAAATGTCTGATTCCTTTCTATTGTCATTTGTAATGCAAAGATAGATACTTCCTAATTATTTGCTTTGGCCAGGAATATTATTTATTTATAGAGCTGATGATATTATGTGACTTTTGTGAACTGATGTGCTTCTTGGTTTTGTTTATTCTAAAATTAGCTTTTCACTTAGTTGTAACTTTGAGCAAAATCAAACAGAGGTTTGTTTTTAGCTTTTTGATGGATAGTCAAGAAGATAACCACTTTTAAACCGTTGAAGCTGTTTAAAAACACAACTCCTCTGAGAAGGTACTAAGAATTGGATCCATTCAAAGCTGAAACTGCTGTTCTTGTCTGTTTGGTAAATCCAGATTCGACTTTTTGCAATTTGTGATGTAATGGAATACACTTACCATGGAGTTGCTGAGACAATTAGCATTAAAGATTGATCCCTTATGGTATGACATAGTATCAGAGAAGGCAAGGGAAGTAGCCTATGGAGAGAATAGCTGTCAAGTCCTTTCTTGCCTTTACTGCTTATGAGATAATAGAATTCTCCAGAAGTATCTTCTCTCCCCAAATATTGAGTGAGTCCCACCACCATTAAATCCAGACACATACTTAGTTTTCCAGAGAGGATGTTTAATGACCAACATACTTCATCCAGCTGGAGCCCCTGGCACTTAAGACCAGGGGAGAAACTCAACTCTTTTGAAAGGTGCCAGGCCATGTAAACCAGAATAGTATTTCTAAACAGTAAAATGTTATTGGCCATGAAGACAATTTTATTCCTTCATCCTGTAGTATCGATCTCCTAGGCTCAGATGCTGGGCTCCAAATATATGAATAAATACTTATAATAATAACAATGATCATGATAATGCAACCCTTATAAATCTAGGGATTATCTGCTTATTTTCAGAGCAAAATCATGTTCCAGAGGTAGAATTCAGCAGCCAGAGAAATTTAAAAAAGTGACTACATTCTTTATTTTGAGTTGATAAAGAACATTAGAGGGATATGACTCAGATTCTGGGGCAACAACTTTTAAAAACGTCTTCCTCACTCTACAGTCTTTCTTCCCTTCCTTCCTTCCTTCCTTGCTTCCTTCCTTCCTTCCTTCCTTCTTTTTTTCTCTTTCTTTCTCTCTCTCTCTTTCTTTCATTCATTCACACATAAACCCTCCTTTATTGCCATTCCTCAAATAGGTGTGTTTGTTACATAGGTATACACGTGCCATGGTGGTTTACAGCACCAATCAACCCGTCATCTGCATTAGATATTTCTCCTAATGCTATCCCTCCCTTACCCCCCACCACCCCTGGACAGGCCCTGATATGTGATGTTTCCCTCCCTATGTCCATGTGTTCTCATTGTTCAACTCCCACTTATGGGTGAGAACATGCAGTGTTTGGTTTTCTGTTTCTGTGTTAGTTTGCTGAAAATGATGGCTTCCAGCTTCATCCATGTCCCTGCAAAGGACATGAACTCATCCTTCTTTATGGCTGCATAGTATTTCATGGTGTGTATGTACCAAATTTTCTTTATCCAGTCTATCATTGATGAGAATTGAGGTTGGTTCCAAGTCTTTGCTATTGTGAAGAGGGCTGCAATAAACATATGTGTGCATGTGTCTTTATAGTAGAATGATTTATAATGCCAGTAATGGGATTGCTGGGTCAAATGATATTTCTGGTTCTATATCCTTGAGGAATAGCTACATTGTCTTCCACAATGGTTGAACTAACTTAAATTCCCACCAACAGTGTAAAAGTGTTCCTATTTCTCCATATCCTCTCCAGCATCTGTTGTTTCCTGACTTTTTAATGATTGCCATTCTAAATGGCATGAGATGGTATCTCAATGTGGTTTTGATTTGCATTTCTCTAATAAACAGTAATGATGAGTTTTTTTTTCATATGTTTGTTGGCCACATGCATATCTTCTTTTGGAAGTGTCTGTTCATATCCTTTGCCCACCTTTTGGTGGGATTTTTTTTTCTTGTAAATTTGCTTAGGTTATTTATAGATATTGGATATTAGCCCTTTGTCAGATGGATAGATTGCAAAAATGTTCTCCCATTCTGTAGGTTGCCTGTTCACTCTGATGATAGTTTCTTTTGCTGTGCAGAAGCTCTTTTGTTTAATTAGATTCCATTTGTCAATTTTGGCTTTTGTTGCCATTGCTTTTTGTGTTTTTAGTCATGAAGTCTTTGCCCATGCCTGTGTCCTGAATGGTATTGCCTAGCTTTCTCCTAGGGGTTTTATGGTTTTAGGGCTTACATTTAAGTCTTTAATCCATCTTTTTTTTTTTTTTTTTTTTGAGACAGAGTCTTGCTCTGTCACCAGGCGCTGGGCTGGAGTACAGTGGCACAATCTTGGCTCACTGCCATCTCCACCTCCAGGGTTCAAGCAATTCTTCTGCCTCAGCCTCCCTAGTAGCTGGGACTACAGGTGCACGCCACCATGCCCAGCTAATTTTTGTATGTTTTAGTAGAGATGGGGTTTCACTGTGTTGGCCAGG
>CAUYQU010078250.1:0-35088 GCA_963574635.1 Cheracebus regulus | reverse complement strand
ATAACAGCGGAAATTAGAATTCAATAAAAATATCGGAAGAGAAAGTTGAGGAAATCTCCCAGAAAGTAGAGCAAAACAAAACAAAAAGCAATTACTGACCACACAAAATACAATGAAAAAAAGATATTTTAAAACATTTAGAAGGCCAGTTCTGAAGATCCAATACCCAAATTATAGGAGTTACAGAGAGAACAGAAAAAAGAGAAAAAAATAATTAACAAAATAATTCAAGAAAACGTCCCACGACTGAAGGACACAGCTTTCCAGACTAATTTCTGGTACAGTGGAGTAAATTTGACCTATACCAAGGATATAATGAAATTTCACTGTGAAGTTTCAGAACCCTGGAGACAAAGGGAAGAGCCTACAAACTTTCACAGAAAGAAAAAAGTCACATACAAAGGATCAGGATCAAATTGGCATTGGACTTCTTAGCAACACTGGAGATTCAAAATTCTAAGGGAAAATCATTTCCAGCCTATAATTTCTCAACCAGCCAATCTATCCAACAAGTAGGAAGGTAGACACTTTCAGATATGTAGGGCCCCCCAAAATTTACCTCCCATACACCCTTTCTCAGGAAGTTACTGATAGATGTGTTCAACCAAAACAAGGTAGTAAGCCAAGAAAAGGGAAGTCATGTGATACAGAAATAAAATATCTAATATGGGAGCAGGGTAAAGAAAATCTTCAATGTAGTAGTGAATGGCAATCCCAAAATGATTGTTGTGTACAGGCATAAAGGGTGACTTCTTCAATTTAGAACAAGTGTGCTGCAGGTGTAATGGCCTACTGCTTTTAAACCATCTTTTTAACTTGAGAAACAACTAGAGGTTATGCTTTGTCAAATCAAGGGGCTATATAAAAGGAAGATGAGTGACCCAGGAAACAGAGACTCCAACTCAAAATAAAGCCAAGGGGAATTCCTGATTAGAGTAAAGAAAAGTCCTTGCTGATCAGCTATGCAGTAAGGCTAGGTAAAAACCAGTCCAAACAGGAGAGGAATGGGAGTGATCAAGGAAAAACAAACCTGAAACTGATGGATTACATAATATGATGGACTTGGTGGGAAACTGTTCTGAAAGGCTATAATGAGATATGGAAATAGTTAACTAATAGGTAAAAAGAAAACTAGGCAAGTGGAAAAGCAAGATGATTATTAACTTCAGGAAAATCAAAAAGAAAGAAAAGGCAAAACAAACAAAAGCTAACACCTTCCAGCTGAGTTAGATTCCTGAAGAACCACACAACTGTACGCTTATATCTCATTGGCCAGAACTTAGTGCTGTGGCTCCATATAGCTGTAAAGAAGACGGAAAATGAGATCTTTTATTTTCAGTTACCAATGTACTCCTCTGAAAATTGATCTTTTGTTATTGAGGAGGAAAGCTAGAATAAATTTTGGGGTAGATAATTAACTGTCTGTCACTGATGGTCACTTTCATCAATAATACATGTCACAATGAACACATAGCTGACAGAAATCTTTATGCACTAAATAACATAGCACCAAAACACATAAAGCAAAAACTGCAGGAAACACAATAAAAATTAATGGCACAAGATACTCAAATTATGTTAATATATTTAAAGACAAGGGGAAGGGATGATTTTCTGGGAAAAGACCAATTATACAAGAAAAGAGAGAAATTCAAATTGACCAAACACCATGAACAAAATCAATCAAATTGTTAACAGGATACTTCTGCCCCAAAGTGCCAGATCCAAAAAACAGTTACTGCTGAAGTTTTAAACTCTCTCAGATATGGAGGAAGAAAGAAAATCTATGAAATTATCATATCTTTGATACTAAAGTCTGACAAAATACAAGGAAGTTGCAAAATTCTAATCCATATTATATATGCATATTAATGCAAAAAAACTAAATAAAATTGTAGCCAATACAATCCAGCAGCATGTTAATTTCCTTGTGCTGCCATTAACATGACAAACTTAGTTGCTTAAAGATGTTCAAATTTGGCTGGGTATGGTGGCTCATGCCTGTAACCCTGGCACTTTGGGAGGTCAAGGTGGGTGGATCACCTGAGGTCAGGAGTTTGAGACCAGCCTGGCCAACATGGTGAAACCCTGTCTCTACTAAAAATACAAAAATTAGCCATGCATGGTAACACATACTTTTAATCCCAGCTACTCAGGAGCCTGAGGCAGGAGAATCACTTCAACCTGGAAGCAAAGGTTGCAATGAGCAGAGATCATGCCACTGCACTGCAGCCTGGGGGACAAAGTGATAGCCTCTCTCTCTCAAAAAAAAAAAAAAAAAAAAGATACTCAAATTTATTATCTCGCAGTTTTTGTAGGTCAGAAATCTGGTATGAGTCTAACTGGGCTTAGGTCAAGGTATCAGCCAGAGCTGTAGTTCTCACCTGGAGCTCACTCTTTGTTGGTCAAATTCATTTCTTTTCACATTTTCCATGTCCCCTGTCTTTGAGCCAGCAATGCTGTGTCATGCTTAGAAATCTCTCTGACTTCCTCTTCTTCCCTCAGTCAGAGGGAACTCTGCTTTTAAGGGTTTGTGTGATTATTTTGGGCCCATCCAGATAGGCTGGGATAACCTTTCCATTTTAAGTTCAACTGATCAGTAATCATAAGTGTATCTGCAAAGTCCCTTTTGTCATGTAATATAACATTCAGAGGCAAGACAGCAGGGGGGCAAAAGTCATATGGATCAAAATTCTACCTGCCACAAGCAGTAGAATAATATACCATGACCAAACCAGTTATTATAGGAACAAAAGACTGTCTTACTATTATTAACATAATTTATTATATCAATATATCAAAAAGAGAAAAAACATTTTTCCTAAAACGTGCTGAAAAGCTCTTGATACAATTCAACATTAATCAGAGATTTTAAATCATGGAGCTATACTTCTTTAACTTCATACAAATTGTATGCACTTCAAACCAAAAGCCAGTAGCACCTTAATGGCAGCAGTTCCAGCAGCACCTTAAGGTCAGGAAAAAATCAGCCTGTCGATCTGACCCTGTTCTGAAAGTACCGCCCAACAAGAGTAAAATGAAAAGTATAAATATTGAAAAGGAAGAGGCAAAAGGACGGGTATTTGTAGATGACGGGATCATCTACCTGAAAAACCCAAGAGAATCAACTGAAAAACCATCCGAAACAGTAAGAGGTTTTGAGAAGGTGGCTGAAGTATAAAGTAAGTAGGCCAAAATCACTGTCTTTTCTATACTCTTGAAAACCCCACTTAGAAAACATGGAATGAAAAGCCCTGATTATAATACCAGTAAGAAGAACAACAGATAATACACCTAGAAATAAAATAAGAAGTGTGAGCTCCAAGGAAGTGTTGGTATTTTCACTGGGAAGCAAAGATGGGATATAGCCATGTCAAACTGGAACGGATTGTATTAGTCGGTTTCACACTGCTATGAAGAACTACTGGAGATAGGTCATTTATAAAGGAAAGAGGTGAATTGATTCACAGTTCCTCATGGCTGGGGAGGCCTCAGGAAACTTACCATCATGGCAGAAGGTGAAGGGGAAGCAAAGCACATCTTACATGACGGTAGGAGAGAGAGAGAGCAAGTGGGGAGGGGTCACCCTTTAAAACCATCAGATCTTGTGAGAACTCAGTCACTATCGTGAGAACAGCATGGGAGAGCTGTCCCCATGATCCAATCACCTCCCATCAGGTCCCTCCCTAACATGTGGGGATTACAGTTCAAGATGAGATTTGGATGGGGACACAGAGCCAAACCATATCACAGACCAATTTGAAAATATAAGGCAATTCCAGCTAAAATTTCAATGGCAGTTTCTTTTTGTACATCATAAAATCATTATAGTGTTCACTTGGAATAATAAATATATAAAATAGACAATAAAAAAGAGTAATGAGAGGGCCTTGCCCCGCAGTGACTACTGAAATACAGTATATGACAAAACTAGAGTAGTTAAACAGAGTGGTACTACTGCAGAAATAGACACTCAGACAAGAGAAAGTTCAGAAACAGGCCCAGTATATCGAGAGACTAAACACAGTTTGATGATGGTCAGACCATATGTAAAAACAGACGTGAAATCCGCAACCTGCAGCAACCTGCCCAAGGAGTCGACCACAACATCTGCAGCAATCAGCCCCAAAGGGCCAGGACTTGATCAGGAATTGACCGCTTCCCTCATTTTTGCCACCATTTGCAAAGTACGACCAAATACGTCCCCTTAAGCAATCATGTAGGATCCCTGCCTCTAGCCCACCCAGCTCCCCCAAGCCAACAGCCTCCAACTGGGGCATGGTAGAACTGAAGCCTTTCCCACCTTCCAGGAGGACGTTTTCACCTACACTGCCTGCCTGTGAGTCTCTGCTGAAACGCCAAGCAATAGTGGCTGATCCTTGCTGTTGCAAGCTCAGACTAAATAGCCTTTGCTTGCTTTCACTTGGGTGGGCTTCATTGCTCTCCACAATATATACAATTGTGATGAGCTCTCGAGTTCAAACTAGTAGAGGGAAGACAGAACATCCAGTGATATTCAACACTCGGAACAAATGGTTAACCCTTTGGGGAAAATAAAGGCGACTCATACTGCATACTCACATCAGAATAAATATCAGCTGCATCAAAGGTTTAAATGTAAAAATCAAACTCTAAAAAGAGCAGAAGAAAACATCTGTTGGTTTGTATAACAATTTCCCCAAGGAAGGCAAGACTGGTATTTATTACTGTTTTACAGATGAGGAAGTTCAGTTCCAGCATGGAGAGTGAAAGTCAGGATTTGAACCCAAGCCCAACTCCTAGTCCACTGGGCAGATGGGGTGGGTGGGAATGAGGGTGATAAGAGATGATCCACTTCAGGAACACGTGAAGGCTGGTGTAACCTGGATCCCTTTAGCTCAACCCTGGAGGGAGGTGCCCAGGGGTTCATTTGGAATAATGGGCTGCAGGCTTGGCTAGGGCAGCTCACCTGTTGGGATTGTAGCCCAGGCTATTCAGCAGGTGTGCCTGGTCCAGGTCCCTCGGGAAGCCGTGCAGCACCCAGCCTCTCTGGATGCAGTCCTGCTGGTCTAGGCGCTGGCTCAACACCTTCATGAGGAGGCCATCAGGAACTGTGGAGAAGAGGGAGAAGTGAGCACCTGCTGGCCTGTGGCCTATGGGTCCTGGGCTTCCCAACCTTACTTGACCATAGATTGAGCTGCTGAAGAAGTGGGTCTAAGTGGAGCCACCTGGAACCACTTGGACAAGGCTGTCAATGCCTATTTCCCAGGTCCCTCCTTGGTCCCAGCAATGGGGCTGCATGAGATGGGAAATACACTGTCTGACCTTGACCTCAGGCTTTCCCTTACCTGGCCAAGATACCATCCCCACCTGCAACCTGGTGAGAGGTAAGCAGTTGTCCCCCTGTCTTCCTCCATTCGGGCTGCTACAGCAAAATCCTAGAAACCGGGTGCTCTCGAAACAACAGAAAAATGTATTTCTCACAGTTCTGGAGGCTGATCAAGTTGGATTCAGTGCCTGGAAAGGGCCTATTTTGTGGTTCACAGATGGTGATGGGGTGAGGAGTCACTCTGGGGTCTCCCTTATACGGGCACTAATCCCATCCACAAAGGCCCCACGCTCGTGACCTCATCACCTCCCAAAGGTCCCACCTAATACATTATCTTGGGGGTTAGATTTTAACATACAAATTTTGGGAATACATTCAGACCACAGCACCCGCTATGGGTTCAGTTTTTGCAGCAAATACTTTTCACAGAAGCATACCAGCCCCAGTTGCAGTTTCAGCTTTCCTCAAATGGGATTGTGCCAGTGCCTCCAAAGCTCTCTGCTAGTCTGTGATGCATTAGCAACCCCTACTCCCCTCCGTCCTGAAATTCTCCAGTTCTCCCCCACCTTGATTCTTAGAATGGAGTCTCTACCAAGAATCACAGTGCTAGTTATAACCAAAGACTGAAATGAAGTCCTATGGAGAATGAGATATTGAGAAGTCTCTTGTTTACACTGTGGCAATTGACATTTTCCTGAAATTCATACCTCTCTTCCCAGGCTCATTAAATGTCCTGTGTTGCTAATGTACTGCGTTCTATCAATTTGCACTGCGTTTCCTGCACTTTGCACTCGTTTTCCAGAAATACTTGGTAAATATTACCATTGTTTGCTATGACTGTGGCCCCCGCATGGAGCTGGTTCCTAGGGGTGTGGTGGCAGTGAGTTTGGCAGTTTCTCTGGAAGCTGCCTGCTTACCCTCCTACCGACTGTCCGGGGGTCTAGCAAGTGGGCCTGAAGCACATATTTGAAATCTTCCAAAGGGCCCCCCAGGCTGACAGCCAGGTGAACATGGAAGAGATGCAGAAAAATCACTACCAGCCATTTCCCCGGTGGCCGTGACTTGCTGGGTTACTGCCCTTGTCACCAAAAAACTCATAAACCTAATTCTAAGCAATCTGCATTTCCCTGAATGTGTTCTCCCTCTCGTCCTTCACCCTTTCTTCCCCAGTCTCTAGGAAAGAGCAGAAAAGGGCTTTGCTTTAACAAGAACATCTGGCTACTTAGCATGAATGAGAAGTCGCCACAGTGAATCCCATCCCTTCCCCTGGTCCAGACCTGCAGTGGCTCCCTGGTGCTCCGAGAATAAAGAGGAGTCTCCTTTCCAGGGCCAACAGGGCCTCCCAGGGTCTGCGCCCTGCCTTCCTCCCAGGAGATCTTCCCAGCTTGCACCTCCCCACGCACATGCTGCCTCCTCCATCCAGAACACCTTCCTCCTACACCCTGCGTGGACCAGCCTCTAAACTCAGCCTCAGGGCCATGGTGGGATGTTCCCTCCCCAGGGAAGTCTCTGAGGACAACCCCCAGCCTGCACTTCCCACCTTCCCTCTCTTGCCACCCTTGTTATCACAAGGGCACTTCTCTGGGTGGTTCTTTGTTTAATGTCTGCCTCTTATCTCATGGGTGGGTCCCATGAGAATAAAGGACCATGTCTCCCCATTTTTCCCTGCCTAGAACAATGCCTGGCACATAGTAGATGTTGAATAAATAGAAGGCTTCTCTTCTTCTTTTTTCTTTTTTTTTTTTTGAGAGGGAGTCTCGCTCTGTCGCCCAGGCTGAAGTGTAGTGGCGTGATCTCGGCTCACGGTAACCTCTGCCTCCCGGATTCAAGAGATTCAACTGCCTCAGCCTCCTGAGTAGCTGGGACTACAGGTGCGTGCCACCACGCCCAGCTAATTTTTTTTTTTTTTTTTTGTATTTTTAGTAGCAACAGGGTTTCACTGTGTTAGCCAGGATGGTCTCAATTTCCTGACCTCGTGATCTGCCCACCTTGGCCTCCTAAAGTGCTGGGATTACAGGGATGAGCCACTGCGCCTGGCCAAAGCCTACCCTTTTTCAAATACTTCACTGCAATTCATCAACTCTGTTAAAACCAACTTGATCAGACTTTGGGGAAGCCAGCTGGTAGAGGAGAACATGGGCTTGGGGCGTTCGCAAATCTAGGTCTCTTCTCAGCTCATCCCTTCCTTACTGACTTCTCTTCAGGCAGCGTCTCACTCTCTGCGTGTCAGCTTCCTATTTGCTGAAAGAGGATAACGGGACCCATGGTGACTGGCTCACACCACATTTACAATTCCCGCACATAGCTGACGCTCAAAGGTGGTGGCTGTTACTTTTCAATTCAGGAGATGCGTGTTAGGAAGTGATGCTTCATGAATATTTTCATGCTTGCCCGTGGTCAGGGCGTCTCAGTAAAGGCTGCTGGCACCTGGGATAAACGATGACAGATTAAGAACGAGCCTTGGAAGTTAAAGACAGAGACTGCCAGAGAGACTTAGGGACCTCTGCCCTGAGATATTTGTTTACATTCAAAGGACTATAAACCTAGTGACCTCCTCCTCCTCTCCCCAGGAGTTGGTCCCTTTCAGGGTTAAAGCTCAGGGAGTCGCCTATAAGCTCTAAGAGTCACAATGTTGGGGCTCCTCTCCTGCCACAGACCCCCTGTACACTCGGGGTGCACTTGGCTCCTTCTACACTGCCTATGAGGAACTGGGCCATGGGGAGCCAGCTCAGAGATTACTGTGTGAATAAATAATTGGTCTGTCCTCTGATCCAGAGACCTTGCATTTTCTGCCAGCATGAATAAATACAGATTTAAAACAATGTGGGGTAAGAATCTGCTATAGAGCCTTTCTTTAATATTTACAGATACTTTCACTGAAAGAATAAACCAATACAGAAATAACCCTTTCCCCAAGATTCACCCAGTGAGTAGCTGCTGACTGTCTGGGCTGTGCCCTGCACTGTGTGTGACATGGGATACGGGCTACACAGCAAGCCTGACTGCCAAGGCCTCCAGGCTCCTGAAGTTCACGTTCTCTCGGGGAGACAAACATCACCCAGATAACAAATAACCATTTCTGAGAGTCATGGCTACTGTGACGAAAATGAACCAAATGAAGGGAGGCTGCTGGTTTGATTGGGCCTAGGACAGCCTCTAAGGAGACTGCATTTGGCTAAGATCAGAATGGCGAGTCCTGCTGAGAACACAGACCCACTAGGCCTCTGTTGTTTAGGGGTGAGGATTATTTTGGACCAAATACTCTGATTGTTATCTGGAATAATCAGGTCTGGCTGGAAACCCAGCTGCGCCGCAGGTGATCTGACCTTTGGAGCTACAGCTTTCTGAGGGCCTGGAAGGGCATCCCATTGACCTCTTGCAGGAAAGTTAGGAAACTGAGGCCCAAAGAGGTTGTGGTGTAAGTGACCCACCCAAGGTCATCTAGCCAGCTGGTGATCAGGTTGGGACGGGACCCTAATCCCTGGCCCATAATGCCCCTAACTGTCCTGCTGCCTAATTACCCAAAGGCCTGGAGCCACTGAGTCCCTCACACTGACCACTTACAAACCGATATAGGCAAAGTTTCTCAACTGTGGAGAACACTGACTCCAGGGAAAAATGGAAGGCCAGATAGAAATACAATGAGATTTTTTTTTTTTTTTGCCTGTTAGTTGACAAAGTTTTCTAGAGGGAATTTCCCAACTTGCATCAAAATTAAAATGTACATGTCTTTTGACCCAGCAATCCTATTTCTAAGAGCTTACACCTAAGAGATAATAGCACAGAGGGGAAAAGATGTGTATATAAAGATGTCCATTTCAGTGTTGTTTATAATAGTGACGACTGGAAATAATCTAGAATCGCAAAGAAGGTACATCTCTGCAATAGAATATTAGACAACCTTTTAAAAAAATCTCTATATTAATTGGAAAGGGATCTACGACAGGTCTAGGCAGAAGTCTACAACAGAACACGAAAAAAGCAGGTCAATAGATGGCTTGTATATACGGTCTAATTTAAACATATTCATATGTGAATATGTAAATATATATACATACATATATACACGCTGTGTACACACACGCACACACACAAAGGAGGGAGAAGGTAGCCACCACCTGATGCTCCATGAATTGGACCCAATCCTCTGCTCACGGAGCCCAGGGTCTTGAAGGTGAGAGGGGGCCAGGACGTAATTCAACACAATCCTGGCAGGAAAGCAGAGGTCACAGAAGTAGGAAGTGCTGGGGACACTGGAGGCAGGCAGGGCTGAATTTCCAAAAGATTAAGAAAAAAAGGGAATGTTCAGGCTGGTTCCCACTTTGAGCCAAAACCCAAACAAGCCCCTCTCTGCAGGAATCAGGAAACAAAGGCTCAGCAGTCAGCACTTCCCGGAAGGCCTCATCACAAGTGTACGTCGGTAATTACTGATGCAGTATCTGTCTAATACTTGCATTCCCACCCAACCCCTCACCCCATGAAAGCAGGGACCCCCCCAGTAGAGTCAGGCTCATTGCTATACCCTAGCACCTGGTACAGGACTGGGCCAATGAAAGGCACCTAATAAACAAGAAGGAAGGAAGGGAGGGAGGGAGGAAGGACAGAGAAGGGCAGGGAAGGGAAGGAAGGGGAAGGAAGGGGAAGGAAAGGGAGGAAGGAAGGAAGGAAGGAGAAGGGAAGGGGGAAGGGGAAGGAAAGGAGAAGGGAAAAGGAAAGGAGAAGGAAGGGAAGGGAGGGAGGAAGGGAAGGGAAAGGAGGGAGGGAGGGAGAACAGGCGAGAGAGAGGGACGGAAGAAGGGAAGGGAGGGAGGGAGAGAGAAAAGGAGAGAGAGAGGGAGGGAAGAAGGGAAGGGAAGGAGGAAAAAAGGGACCCATTTCCAAACACCAGAAAGTTCTCGAGTTCCTCAAGTGTTCATGGGCCAGAGAACTCCAGGACTTTTCTCACCAAGCACCGAATCAGGTGCTGTGGGAACAGAAAATCACCAAGAGACAGCCTTCCTCTCAGGAATCCCATTTATCTCTGCATGGCCACCCAGTGATCAATTAGATATGCAGCCGAAAGAGTAAGCACTGGCCCCTGGGGTTTGCTAGGAGGGGCATCTCAGGGGGTGGCTCTGGCTGCAACGAGGGTGGCCACAAGCACATGGCTTCGTTACACTTGCCATGGGTCCCACAGGTTCATTGTTCTATTCCCTCTACTTTTTTGATGTGTTTAAAGTTTTCCACCAAAAATGTAATGTGCTTTTGAAAGGAAACCATTTGATGCCTAAAAGAGGTTGAAATGGCCCCTGGGAGAGACTGTTCCTAAAGCGGCAAAGGATGCAATCTCCCCAGAAGGCCATGGGTGGCTCTCTTTGGGGGGACTTGGGTGTGGGCGGCCTCCATCCTGTAACTCCACCAGCTCCAGGGACTCTGCCCAGAAGCCTGGCATCACAGACACTTGCCCACATCTGCCTGTGTTAGGTAATCCTGGGAAAGCTCCCTCCAGCCCTCGTTCAAGTCCTTTAACTTTTTACATGGAACAGCAACACATTTTTGCTCACAGATCCTTCCCAGGGCTGCGTGGCTAAGGGGCTCCCCTGACCCCTCCCAGCACAGAGGGATCCTGTATCATGGCAGGGGTCTCCATCTGGGTCAAGACAAGCAAGAGCCCCCACTGGATGCTGCCTCAGAGACTACCAACCTTTCCCAGTCGGCGTCTCTCCTCAGTGGCAGCACGAGGGCTGAGGGGCGAGGGGTGAACCGTGAAGACCCTTCCTCTGGTGGAATGTCCCCAAACCCACGTGTCTCCTGGCCCAGCCTCCGAGGCTTGGTGCCTGTTTTGCTGCGGCTTGTTTGGCTTTTCCTGTCGGCTACCGACTGACTTTTCCAGCCCCACGTGGTCTGCCCGGCCAGCTCAGCACAAAGGCAGCTGCTTCACTGCGTTCTGCCGGGAGTTGAGCCCCCTTGATAAGGCTGTCCACTGCCCTTTCTCCTGCTCTCAGATAGAGATCTTTCCCCTGTAAGTCAGATGCCTCAGGCTTGATTTCTGGGCTTGACAGTGATCATCTCACCCTTCATACAAGCCACCGCCAAGGGCTGCCTCTCTGGAATGCCCTGTCAACCCTAAATTTAGCCAAGTGCAAGATATGAGTATCCCAGGATTTCATAAGGCCACAACACACAGTTGCGGATTTTTTTTTTCCTCAAGATCTTCCATAAAAGATGGCAGTCCTCGAGTTGACCTCCAGGTTATTAAAATCTCAATCCATTTATTTCCCAAGGGGCTGGGTGTGCTTGGCGCTTGGCATGGGGGTAGATGGGGAGCCACGGTGGCGAGCGGAATGCTCCTAGGCGTCCACCTCGCGCCGCGGCCCCGGCCCACCCTCCCATGTGGAAGGGGAAGGAGTCTAAAGGCCCAGGACCGTTCCAACAGGAGTCCCAGCACCCATGAGATGGAACTGGGCGGCACTGACTCCTCCCAGGCTGTGGGTCTGGCTTCTGTCACCATCAGTCACAGCCAGTTCCGGAGCTCATGGATGCGAGTAGGAAAGGGCCCAGAGAGGGCTCCCAGGCCGGCTCCCCGTTTTCCGGCAGGCACTGGGGCTCCCCCGCGCTGCTGCGCCATGCTGCCGCCTGCTGTTCTCACGGAGAGCTGGCTCTGCAGGGACCTTGGCTTTCTGCCCATCAGTTATTGTCCCTGGGGCTCTGCTGGGGGAGATGACAGAGGGGCACTAAGGTTGCTGGGGGTGGCACATAAAGATAGGACAAAAAGGGGAGGAAAGGAAATAGTTCCTTCGGCCAGTGGCTTAACGGTAAAAAAACACCCCAAGGTTGATTGCTGGACCCACAGTAAGCCGTGTGACCCTCCTTGGCACCCTAGGACAGATCAGAAAGAGCTGAGTACCTCCCCACACACCCTTGCACGTGCCCTGCACACGCCACCCCTCCATGCACACTCATAAACTCCCCCACACTACATACATGTCTACGTGCACCACACCTGGCACACCACAACGCACACAGGCACACGCGCTCACACATGTGCTCATGCACTCAGCTACAAAGACCCGCACACACACACCCTCACACCCCCGAGCACAACACACTGTATACCCACCCATCTACACACAGTCCACTAAGCACACGCCCTCGTTACACAAACACACCGGCATACCGACACCGCACCCACACGCCGTCTCCTCACCCTCACACTCGCTCCAAGCTGCCCCCCCTTGAAATCCACGTCGAGCTGAGAGTCAGTGTTCGTCGGGGAGTCAGCACTTGCTTCTCCTTCTCCTTCCAGCACAGTTCCTGGTCCCTGGGTCCCGCCCCTCCTGAAGGGGACCCAATAGGATCCAGGAGGTCGAGGGAGTCTTAGAAAAGGAACAGGACTGTGGAGGAGGAAAAGGGGTTGCTTTTGGTTTTGTTTTTAAGTTCCATTTCACACAACCTGGTGCTTGAAAGAAGTGGGGCTCACATCCCGCCAGGGTCTCTACTCCAGGCTGCTGGGAGCTTTGCCCAGGCCCTGACTTAATTCAAGGAAAGCCGAACGCCTCCCATCTATGGAGGCCATCACTCTCGGTATAGCACTGATTCCCGGCAGCTGGCCTGCAGGCCTGCCTCGCTGCTGCCATCGGAAATCCTGCGTGCCCTGAAGGCCATGCCGCGCCTGAGTGCCGGGACCTGGAGCCAGGTGTTTCCGTGGGTGATGCCGTTTATTTGTTATTTACTACCACCTGCTGGCGGAATGTGGGTACTGCACCCCCAAGGAACGCTGCCAGCAACGCACAGAACATTTCTAAACCCGGGAGAAGATAATGAGGAGAAACCAGGATTGTTCCATCGGCCGCACCCTGCAATTCCTAAGGGAGGGGAAAACCCACTGCATCTAGCTTGCTCTTTGGGAAACTCAAGTCACTTGCCCCAGACAAACCCCCATCCTGCCAGGCCTTGGTTCCCCAAGTAGAAGATGAAACAGATGTCTTCTACAGCTCTTTCGGCTCCAACATTTCTATTCTAATCTCTACTGCTTAACAACATTTAAAATTGCTTGGCAGACAATGGTGCCAGGAAATAACAATTTTTTAACATTGGATTTTCTGTCAAGTCCAGAGAAGTAAGTACATCAGTCCCGGGTGCCCCTGCAGACCAGAGGCCATGTTGTGCCCCTCCTCCCTCGGAGAGGGCCACCCACTTTCTGTCACTCACTTTACCATGTCTACTAGGGCAAAAGGCAAAGACAAGATCAAGCTGCCCACATGGCATTGGCACATCTAGCTGAGGGGCAGAGCTGCCCAACAGTGAACATTTCAGTTTGTCCCTTTCCCTTCCCCCCTTTCTTTCTTTCCTTTGAGACAGAGGAGTCTTGCTCTGTCATCCAGGCTGGAGTGCGGTGGTGCGGTCTTGGATTACTGCAACCTCTGCCTCCCAGGTTTAAGAGATTCTCCTGCCTCAGTCTCCTGAGTAGCTGGGATTATAGGAGCACACCACCACACCCAGCTAATATACATATATATGCACATTTTGTATTTTTAGTAGAGATGGGGTTTCACCATGTTGGCCAGGCTGGTCTTGAATTCCTGACTTCAAGTGATCCACCCACCTTGGCCTCCCAAAGTGCTGGGATTACAGGTGTGAGCCACCGTGCCTGGCCAGTTTGTCCCTCTCTAATGAAGTTTTAGATGAGAAAAAATACCATTCAAAAATCAACATTCTTCTATAAACAACTGGTGCATCACTTAGCAAATTAATAAGACTTCTTTATTGGAAACGCTCAGCTAGACACACTGTGCAGAATATTTGATAATTCTTATTCTAAAGTACATGTTTACATCGTTCAATAGAATATCAAAGTATCTGGGAAAATGAGCAGAGGTCAGCCAGTCTGCATATGAACTGGATTGTTTTAAAGTGTGATATATTCACTAAGTGTACACTGCAGATCAAAGAGTTTAAGGAACATGATTTTCCTTCCATGTTAATGAATTCAGGGCTTAGAAAGAGTTTTTTCTCCCACATCTCAAGGGCAACGAGGATGCCATAGCCCACGCAATCTGTGAGAAGAAAATCAGCAGCAAGAGAACCATGAGCCCAGTTTTCTGGGAGAGAAAAAATACAATAGTAGATTGATTCACCAAGCATATATGTTACAGCACATATGATCAGCCTGGCCCTGTTCTAAGCATGCCTTTGTTCTAATACAAATATTAATTCATGTAGTTTTCTCCCTATGAAAGAAGTAGTCACAGAATCCCATTTTACAGATTAGAAAACTAAGGCACAGAAAGAGGAAGTGACTTGCCCATGGCCATACAGCTCACAGGTGGTGGAGCTTGGATTTGCATCCAGACAATCCAGCTCTGGGGTTGCTTGCTGCACCTGACTTTAAGGAGCAGGTGGCGATGAGGACTAGAGGCCCGAACTCTGCCCTGCACTCTGCATTTCACTTGCAGCCCGCCTTTGGGCAACTCATTTTACCTCCTAACCCGGGCTTCCTCCTCTTCACGAGGACAGCATTGGGCAGAGGTATCGGTAGGCCCCTGTGTGGCGCCTCATGTCACCTGTGGACCCAGGTCCTGAGGGCTGCTGAGGCTGTGGCTGCCTCCGGGGCACGTGGTGCAGCCCATCCTGAACAAAACTGAAATGCGCACATCAAGCCTCCCCCGGTGTGAGAGATTAAAGATGGCCATGCCTTCTATGCTACACTTCCCAGGGTGGGGCGGGGGGGTGTCTCAATTACCTCCCTGGAATCTGGGCTGGCTCCAGTGGCAAGCTCTGTGAGTAGAACCAGACAGAAGTGTCTGCCGAGGTGTCTGCAGTGAGGTCATGGGAAGCCTGGCTGCTGGCCCCACCTTCCACCCCAACCACTGCTGCCCTTGAACTCTACAAAGTGCTTGTTCCGGGGCAGCCAGCCACCATGTGACAAGGCAGGTGAAGCTGGCCCTATGGAGAGGCCGTGAGGAGGGCGATGCCTGGCCGGTCCCAGGCATTCCAAGTGTGCCCTCCCAGGCATCAGGCATGGCGATGAAGAATCTGTCTTGGACACACCAGCCCTGCGGACACAAGGTGGAGAAGAACCAAGGAACGAGGCTGACACCAGAACTGAACACTGAGATCCAGATGTAAGTCCCTGGGTGAGCCAGCCCAGCTCTCTTAGGCAGTTCAAGGCATCCAACCTAAGCCCAAGTCAGTATAGAGCAGAGTCGAGGCCTCCTTGCCATGTCCTGCCCCAACCCCTGACCCACTACATTAGGAGCATAATAAACTTGGTGTCATTCTATGACATACATTGGGGGATAGCTTGTTAGGCTACAAGAGATAAGTGGGGGACATATCCAAGACCAGGCAATTTATAAAGGAAAGAGGCTTAATGGACTCACAGTTCTGCAAGGCTGGGGAGGCCTCAGGAAAATCACAATCATGGCAGAAGGGGAAGCAGACACATAGCGGCGGCAGGAAGTGTAGGGCAGAGGGGCAGAGGGGAGCCCTTCATAAAACCGTCAGATCTCACGAGAACTCACCAACACGAGAACAGCATGGAGGTAACCACCCCGATGATTCAACTACCTCCTACCGGGTCCCTCCCATGACACAGGAGGATTATGGGAACTGTGGTTCAAAACTAAGAGATTTGGGTGGGGACACAGCTAAACCATATCACTGAACATCAGAGTAATGCAAACTGGAGCTTTGTCAGTTCCTTGTTACCGCAAGGACTGGGTCCCCAAAGCTGGTAGCAATCACAGGAAATAAATAAATATCAACCCCCCACCCCAATATATAAAATATATTCACACTGGATAGGACCTGCTGTGAGTACCATTACTACAACTAAGATGATGACTATGGCAACTCCATTCTTGTTAACAGTCATGGTGAGTAATCAGTGATTGTAATCAGTGACCACAGTCAGTAATCAGGGGATTACAGACAGAATTCCCTTCATACAGAGCAAGTCGACAAATGAGATCCTAGGAAAGCTTGCCTTATATACAGATGGGAAAGCTGAAGGGAGCTCTGAGGGGGCGCGTGGCTTGCCCAGTAGCAGCCGGCAAGCAGCAGAGTCCGAATGGGAACCAAGTCTGTGTGATTCTGAACCCGACCTGTAGCCATGGCCCCTCCCATCTGGGAATGACAGTCACTTGCCTCCCTTAGTAACCCTTCAGGCTGCCTGCTGCCCTCTGTGACCTGTTTCCTCTTTGTTCCTATAAGACTAATTATCTGAAGCCGCTGGGCTGCCTATGGAGAGGTGCCTCACCTAAAGAGAAACGCAGACAGCAGAGGGCAGCTTCCGGGCCCCAGGTGCCTGGGGCAGGTCATCCTGGGATTGTCCACACCACAGAGACCCAGGTCAACTGCCATAGGCTCACTCTTCCAGTGGCCTAGCTGAGCTCCTACCAGGAGCCCTGTGGGGCTGGCTCCTCAGCCCTTGGAGCAGCCGGCCAGGCAGACAGTGTGAGCAGAAACGGGGACCCTGGGTGAGGAGGTCCCAGATGAGGCCATCTCATCTCCCAGCAAACCAACCAGAGTCTGGGAGGATGTCAGAGTTCTGCAGTCAAGATCCTGGATGGGGTGAATCAGATAAGGTCTGTGGCGAAGGCTGAGGAGTCGGAGTTCCGTGCCCTGCCTTCCGTATCCCCTGGCCTCCATAGGCTCTTCCCCGGGAGGGGAGTGGGAACAGGTATGTCCCTCTGTATGCCAGGAAGACTCTCCCCTCTCCTCTCTCCGTCCCGTGTCCCTCTGCTCCCACCTTGCCCACTGCCCTCTCCGCCGGGTGTGCCCTTGTCACCCAGAGCAGCATCGACAGGTGTGAAGCTGCAAGGTGTGGTTTCCCTAGCACAGGGAAACCTGAGAGCCAGCTTCTGTCCCATGCCCCTAATCATAGGTGTAGAGGCTGCAGAGGGTCACTGGAGCTGCCTCTTCCCCACCCCTCATAGCTCCCATCAGGCGAGGATGTTCCCAGAGGGAAAGAGGCTTCAAGCTGCACCTGCCGTGGGGCGGCGGGTGGGGGGGGGTGTCTGTGAGGAGCAGGAGCGCAGCTCTGGTCATGCCAGGGGCTGCCCAGAAGGTTACACCGAGAGACCTCCGGACTGGAGAAGAAGGCCTGGGGCCTCCAGGGTCGGGCCTGTCAGAGACAATTTCACAGCTGAGTGCACTGGAGGTTTGCTCTTCTCTGAAGCCGCTGGGGCTGCCCACGGAGAGGGAAACACATCTAGAAGCTCTGGTCAGAGCACGGATGACACTGTGCACTCCGGCTCTCCTTGGACTTCCCAGAAATGTCTCCTTGGACTTCCCAGAAATGTCTGGGTTGGGTTTGGTTCCATTTTTTAATCTGGATGCCTGATACACAGCAACACTTGACACTCAGCCCAACGGGAAAGCCTGGCTGCGCCCCAACAGTGGCTCCAGCCAGGTGACAAGGAACAGCGCTACGCAGGCCATACCTGCCCTGCTCCCACCATGCCCGTTCTTCCTGGGGAGAGAATGTCACTGAATGGATGCATGAATGAATCTGGCATCTCTTGCTGCCTCAGTTTTCCCACTGGACGAGCCATCGAGCAAAAGCTTTTTGACCTTTGGGAGACAAGGCCGCCCCCTGGCAAAGCATCATTTTCATACTGGAGAAAGACGATGCACACTTTCAAAATGAAAGACGAGTGTAAAGAATCAAAGAGGAAGACCCTCGGAGGGCACAGACCTGTTGATAAGCAAGGGTGCCCACCCCCTTTCTCTAACTGTCCTCATTCCCGGGATCTCCAGCCCTAAGAATGCAAACAGCACTTTTACACCTGGGGCTCTGCTCGGCCTCGGCCACAGCTTTCTCTCAGGCTGAAAAAGCCTCCTACCTAGTTTCCATAAGGAAATCTCTGTAGTGGTCCCAGTGGAAAAGTCAAAAGTTTGACTTGAAAAAAGGAGCTACTTCAAAAGCATTGTCAGACCAAGGTGAAGGTTCCTTAAAATGCATAAATTACAGGGGGCATCCATTAATCAACCTCTAGGCCACCCTACAGCGGGGGCTCTGGATGGGGGGTGCGAAAGGGACAGAGGCCAACACACCTGGGGAAGGCAACTCGAAGGAAATCCACATAGAATAAGATAAATTAATGTGTTTATTACTTACTGCTTGGCGTTTGTGTATGTGTGTGTGCGTGTGTGTGTGTGCGTGTGTGTGTGTGTGTAGAAAAATGAAAGAAAAATGTAGAGTTTTTTCAATAATAAAAAGGGAGTTGCACTGCGGGGCCCCTAAAGCTTGTGAAAAATTAAACTCGACGGATTCAAACTGTCCTATTTCCACTTCAAAAGAGAAGAGGCACTGAGCTCTTCCCAACTTATCTTCAAACGCCCAGCACCCTAGAAAGTTTCTTTAAAAAAATAAAGGCTCCTGTTCCCCCAAGCACAGTACCGGTTACTGTACCCACTGTCTCTCCCTCTTCTAATTATACCCCTGTGAGTCTATTAATCAACTTGTAAATTATTTAGAGAGTCATGCGCTGTCTTCAGCAAGTACAAACACACGGCATGCAAAGGCTTGCTGGAAACGGGCAGAGGTCCCTCAGGGTCTCCCCTCCTCGGGAAGACAGTCTGCAGCTCGCCGAGGCTGCTCTGCTAAAAACAAGCAATAGCACTCCGCTTACCTCCTCAGATGGGGAGATTTACTTTGTCTTTCAACTCAGCAACTCTTTGCAAGTTTTTAACAAAAGAGAAAAGCTGGTCTATTGTCGATCTTTAGTGTGCATTTAGTGATGAGAATATTAATTCCCCCTTAAAAATGAAGCACTTTGGCTGAGCTCTGATCCATGCCTCCTGGGATCTGGACTCAGGAAAGCTCTTGAAAACACGTCATCATCCCAATTTGGGGCTGGTTTGGCTTGTTTGCATGGCAATGGCTACATTTGCTGGGGTGAGGTCTCATTACCAGAAAGGGTGCAAATTAGCGTCTTGAATTTCTCGCAAATCTCCCGCCTTTTCTCGGGTTCTATTAGGCCATGAGGGACCTTTCCCAGACAGAAATATTTAGGAAATGTAGGGGTGTGTGGGAGGGGCGCAGGTAACACTCGATAATGATCTGTCTTCCACATCACCTTTTTATAGACCAGGATTTTTGCTTTTAGCGGAAAGTCATTATCCATTAAATAGCTGTCTTGTCTCCTGAGGATAAGAACGGGGTATGTCCGGTATGTGCCAAGGAATGTGGGCCTTCCTATAACTGAACTGCTTTAGCTGCTGGGAGATTCTGGTGGGGTGGGGGCACAAGGGCAGCTCCCAGTTAGGACTCACTGTAACTGGGTCGACAAGCCAGCTAGGCAGGTGTCGCAGTGTATGGAGACACGGGAGATGTGAAAAGCTAGAGTATAGGCTGGGCGCAGTGGCTCACGCCTGTAATCCCAGCACTTTGGGAGGCTGAGGTGGGTGGATCATGAGGTCAGGAGTTCAAGGCCAGTCTGGCTAACACGGTGAAACCCCGTCTCTACTAAAAATACAAAAATTAGCCAGGCATGGTGGTGCACACCTATAATCCCAGTTACTCAGGAGACTGAGGCAGGAGAATCACTTGAACCCAGAAGGCAGAGGTTGCAGTGTGCCAAGATTGCACCACTGTACTCCAGCCTGGGTAACAGAGTGAGACTCTGTCAAAAAAGAAAGAAAAGAAAAGAAAGAAAGAAAGAAAGAAAGATTTAGGCATGCAGACACATTGAAGGGTAAGAAAAAAGAAAAAAAAAGAATAAAAAAGAAAGAGAAATGAAAGAAAGAAAGAGAAAGAGAGAAAGAGAGAGAGAAAGAGAGACAGAGAGTCAGAGGGAGGGAGGGAGAGAGAAAAGTAAGAGTCTAACTCAGAATCCCCACTGCTGGGGACAGGGCATGGCTGGCGGGCTCCTGACCACACAGTTCCAGCACGTTCTGATTGCACCATGGACAGATTGAGATGAGCATCTCATGTACACTTGGGGCAAAGACATAAACCAATGAGGACAAGATCCGCCTTTGGCTGTTTTTCATCTCCTCCCTGGACAGCCACTCTCCAGAGGAAGTCCAAGCCACACATGAGAACGAAAACAGTTCCCAGGGCCAGGGCAGAAGCCAAGCCTCTTGGCTGAAGAGCTGGTGTTGTAGGATTACAACGGCAACGGCAATGGTAGGTTATATCCACCATTAACAGTCCCTGGGCCCTGATTTATGGCTAAAATTCTCATGAGAAAGGCTAAAAATAAAGCAGTGCAGACTTCTTTATGTTGGGTGAGTTTGAACAACAGAGTGAGGCCCATGAGCAGGGTTGGTTTTATATTTAGTGAAAACTGGGAAATAAGACATTCCAAGTGGCAAAGACAGAATGGCAAATTTTCTTGGGAAGCTCTGGGCCTCCAGAATTCAGGATTTTGAAACACCCTTTGGTAGGAATGGAGCTATGGGGATGGGGCCGAGGACATCATTTGGCGGTGGTGGCCACTGTGAGGCACCGCTGATTTAAGCAGAGAACTGAGACCTGGTGGCGCCTTTGCTTGAGTTCGGGGAGGAAAGAAGGTATCTGCACACTTCACCATAGCGCACAGCGACAATGGAGTCCGTCAGCGGCAACTATCTAATTCTGAATGATACAGAAACAGCCGAGAACTTATTTTTCCAAAAGCCCAGAATCGTTTTTACTTGTTTTGTACCAGTGTAAAAGTGACAGGAGCTCCCTGGCAACTAAGGCTGCGTGATTTAAGCTCGACCCTGTTTATTGTATGCAGAGCAAACTCCTGGTGACTGTAATGGAGGTTGCCTGCATAAAGAACGCCACGTGCGGAGCCCTGGGGAATAAATTTGTTCTGTTCACTGCAGCTCAAGTTGGAACGAGTTTAGGAGGTCAGACCTATATATTTCAAAGTCCAGGCACAGAATAAGCATCTCCCCAATCCTCTGTCCACAGTGCCGTCACCAAGAGCCTGGGATCAAGGGACTGAAGATGCACTAAGATGGGGCCCTGGGGTCCTTTGCCCAGTAAATGCGGAAAGATGGGAAAACAGCACAGTTATTAATTTTGCTGCTGATTCGAAAGGCGGAGGTGTTGGCAGCACCGTCTGCAGAGGTCACGGCTGGGACATAGCATCAGGAGGCTTGGAGTGGGGGATAAGAGCAAGAAGCTCCAGGGGGAAAGATGACATCTGGATCTATTCGGCTGAGCCGGTGGCGGTGGTGACGGTGACAGTGAGGGTGGCAGGGCTGAACAGTAACAAAAGCGCACATCTCTGGGGCACACAGCTCCAAGGTGAGTGGAGAGAAGGTACACGTCTGCAATGGCAGGGGTCCCAGTGGAAGACCAGGGGAGGCCAGCGGCCAGGAGCACTGGCAGGGCGGAGTCTCCAGAGAAGGAGGTCCAGTACCCACAAGGGCAATGAGGGGTACCCAGAAAGAGTCTATAGCGCCTGGCTTGGGGAGTGGTGAGGATGGGCTTTCTGCACTGGGTGGCTAGGTGGTAGGGTGTTCTGGCAGGGACATCTGCAAGCTCAGAGGTGCTAGGGGCCTCTGCCCCGTGGCGATGAGATCTCCATGTCCTTACAATCATGTCAATTGCTAAGCTCCTGAACCTTACAGATGAAGACTCCTAATAGGCAGGGGAGTGGCTGGTGATTCCCTATGTTCCCAGGAATGCTGCTGCACTGAGGGCAGAGCTATCTGAAGTAGACCTAGAATTTGAGGAGGGAAATCTGGGGTGTCTCCATGGACTCCCCAAAGGTATGGAGGAGCAACCAACTGGTGGCTCCTCTTCTGGAAGCTCTGAAAGCCTTGGGGGATATAGCAGCATGTCCTCCAGTTTCAGGAGGGCCCTCTGGTTGCGGGGCAGTGTTGGGAAGCTGAATTCCATTGTTCCCTTCACCCTGCAGCCTCCCTCTTCCCCAGAGTGGAGAGTCACTCCCAGATGGGCTGAGTCCGTCCCCCTCTCCCAACCTCCCACTGGCTGGCCCTGGCCCACAGTGTGGAGGGATTCCCTTCCACGTCTGTCTCCACTCAGTCAGGGCTCTTCCTGGGGCAGGCGTGGGGGCCCGTCTCCCTGTCCCCACCATTGGGGTATGGCCACACACTGGGTGGCTTGTCTCCAGGCCTGGCCTTGGAGGGACATGTTAAGCCCAACTGTGACCTGGGTTCTCAGCTGAATTCTCCATTCTGTGCTCTCAGAAAACTCTGGGGTCTGTCTCCTAATGGGTTCAGAACCCAGGATGTGGAGAAGGGATGTAGTTAATCACCACCCCTCAAGCCCAAACAGTGGGGTCCACCTGCAGGCTAGGGGATCCCTGAGTCACAGATGTCACCAACGCTCAAATAGGGAAGGAGGGGGCCTCAACCAGCTGCACTTATTCATAAATAAGCAGGCTGTGGTCGGCTATGCAGAGTTGCCCTGTTCAGCCTGACCTTCCCTTCAAAACCAAATTCTGTAGAGAATCATTTAAATTTTCTTCCTGTTTCAGCTGGAGGTGAAGTGGGCCCCTGCCAGACCTGGGTGGTTCCAGCGCTCCTGCTCCGGGAGCCGAGCGCTTTGGTTCTCTCAGCAGCTCCTCCACAGCCCACTAATGAGACCCTGTTAGTGGTTATGAATGTAAATGCATTCTTTGTTATCCCTGCGAGATCAGGATTGGTGAAATGACAGGATTTATTGCTTCTGTTAGGGAGATATGATATTGGTTGTTGTTGTGTCTTTAATTTTGTAGGAAGAGTGGAAGTATAGAGGTACATCGCCTAAATAAACAAAAAGCTGTGGAAGAAAAAATTTAGCATGAAACACTGAAGATCGAAGCAATCTGGGTCTCGCTAACTTTATAGAAAATTGGGAATTGTGCCGCCAGCCTCCTTTGCATTCCCCAAATACAAAAACAAACACAAAAGCGACTCTGCACTTGGACCACCTTTGAAAGGAATCCTTGGTTTGCTTTTGGTGGTGGATGAATTAAGCCAGCTGTGTACAAAGTTGATGTGCTTTGATTCAAGCAAATTCATTTCTGTCTCTCGAAGAGGAACTAACAATAGGTCCTATTTACTCAAAAGATACAGTCTGAGTAAGTCTGTAAAATGGTGCCCATATCTGATGGTTAATTAAGGACCTGTAAGTGCCCAACTCCCTATAAGACGAGGAAGATAAGACTGTGCTGTCACATGGTGATGAGAGAGGAGTTGAGGAAACCAGAAGGCCAAGTGCTCCATGACCTCAAAAAAAAAACATCTTCTTATGACCTTCTCGGTGACCATGACATTCCACAATTCCATGTGACATTCCTGAGAACTAAAATGCTATGATGAGTCACTGTTCTCTTTCCAAACAATTGCTACAACTACAAAATTATGATGTGACTTGAAACAGAGATAAAATATAGAATACAAGTATAAAGAAAAATTAAAGGAAAAATGTAAACAACCCTAATATGCAAAGAGCACTGACAAACCAATTAGGAAAAAAATTAGCTTAATTGGAAAATGGGCAAAGGGAAAAATAGTTACTAGGCCAAGGCTATAAAGAGGTAGTTCACAAAGATAAAATACACATGACCTATTATCTTCTGAAAATATGTTCAATGTTACCAACCTCACTGACAATCAAAAGACCATAATTAAAAATAAATACATCTTTTGTCACCTAACAAATTGGCAGATTCAAATGGCTGGCCATGGTAGGCAGAATAATACCTCCCAAAAAGATGTCCAATCACTGGCACCTGTGAGTATGTTCCCTGACGTGGCAAAGAGGGCTCTGCAGAGGGGCATGAAATTAAGGATCTGCAGGTGGGGAGATAATCCTGGATTGCTCTGGGTGATCCCAGTGGAATCCCAAGGGTCCTTCTAAGAAGGAGATAAGAGGGTCAGAGTCAGAGAGGGAGATGAGATAGCAGAGGCAGAGGTCAGAGAAAGAGAGAGAGAGATTGGAAGCTGCTACTCTGCTGGCTTTGAAGACAGAGGAAGGGGCCACGAGCCAAGGCATGGGGATGGCCTCCAGAAGCTGGAAAAGGCAGGAAAGTAAATCCTCCCGGGTGCTCCAGGAAGGAGCACAGCCCTACTAATACCTGGATTTTAGGAGTTCTGATCTGTAGAACTGCAAGATAAATCTGTGTTTTTCTAAACCACGAAGTTTGTTATAGAAGCAATAGAAGACAAATACGCTGGCAATACCCAGAGATGGCAGGGAGGGAAGGAGCATCAGCTCACCGATGGTGGAACATACAGCAGGACAGCACCCCCACCACCACCATTCACGGGCCTCACCGCTGACTCAGGCCTCAGTGTATCCTAAGATCATCAGGGATGTTTCTCTAGACAAGAGTGTGCATTTTAGTATTATGGAAGGACTGCAAATATGGAAATCATATAAATATTTATTTTTGTAATTTCATATTTTGGAAAAAATTCAAATGGACAAGGAAGCTGCAAGAAGAGTGAAAGAATTCCCACAGACCCTTCCTGGGCCTGGCTGGTTGTTAGCACAGCCTTAGTTGCTTGGTCATTGTCTGTTTCTGAACCACTAAGCTTGTTAGTGGGGAATTAAATTATCTTCCAGACATACTATGGAACACTACCAGTGACACTTGAAACTATATAAATTAGGTTAATTTTGTATCATATTTACTTATGCTTTTTGACGAATCTTCTTCTTTAGCGTGTTAATCCCCACCCGGTAAATGGGAATTTGGAGAGAACTGGAGAGAAATTGAGGATGTCACACGTGCTCCGCCATAGCTGCTGCTTGCTACTGTGACTTTTTTTTTTTTTTTTTGAGACAGAGTCTTGCTCTGTCACCCATGCTGGAGTGCAGTGGTGCAATCTTGGTTCACTGCAACCTCCGCCTCCCAGGTTCAGGCAACTCTCCTGCCTCAGCCTCCTGAGTAGCTGGGACTACAGACACCCACTACCACACCCAGCTAATTTTTTTTTTTTTGTATTTTTAGTAAAGAAGGGGTTTCACCATCTTGGCCAGGCTGGTCTTGAACTCTTGAGCTCAAATCATCCACCTGCCTCGGACTCCCAAAGTGCTGGGATTATAAGTGTGAGCCACTGCACCCAGCCGCTACCATGACATTTGAAGAGTGGCAGCTGCCCTGTGGCCTCCCAGGCACTGTGCACGTGGATGATGGCTGGTCCTCAGGACAACCCTGCAGGAAGGGACCTCTCCCTCTATCCTGCCAGTGAGAAGCCTGGGGCTTCGAGAAGGGCAAGGTGGTTTTTTGGTGCCACGTGGCTGGTGGGGGCAGCACTGGAATCTGAAGCAGCCTGGGAAGCGTGAGAGCTCCTGCTAGTTTTCATCCTCCCAGGTGCCTCCCGCCTCCACCTCATTCTGTGAATACCGCAAAGACGCAGGAACAGACCCGCTCACTGCCCTGCGCCTACACAGATGACTGCATCTGATGGCTCCCACTCTGCACACTTGAGCTCCACCCTGTGGACTAGGATATCTTAAGGAGGGACTTGGGAGGGCTGGCTAGGACATCTCCCCAGGAAGTCCGTTCAGCGGATGGCTGGGAGGACACAGCCTGTTCTCATGCTTTTGCTAATCCACCCGCTCTATCTAAAGGCGGTAGGAGAAGGCAACAAGCTTCCACCAGGAGGGTTCCTGGCCAGTGCCCGCCCTGCTCACTGTAACGCCAGCTGCTTCTGGAATTAATTTTCTTCACGATAAGCATGTGTTCACATCAGACTTGACAACTGGGTGTGCACTGACTGCTGGGGGGAGCTGCAGCATATGCAGGGGAGACGGTCTGGGCAAATGGGAAATTCACTGCCCAGGGAAGAGACAGATGGAGGAGCTAGAGGAGCCCAGCCACCAACTGGCTGTGTGGCCTCGGCAGCTCAGTCCCTTCTCTTTGGCTCCTTTGTGGACTCAGGAAGCGGGGCTAGAATGCGCCCAAAGGTGCCCTTCCGGGGTCAGATCCTAGGAACGCTTTCAGACTGTGGATCACAGAGGGCACCTGGAAAGAGGATCTGGTCCTGCTTCCCCTATCAAACAGGTGAGTATCTAACTGCTGAGGACCAATGCAGTCAACACTCGCACCTGCAAAGCTGTCTGAACCCTCCAGCTCCTGAGGGCTGATTAAACTGGAATACTTGCCCATAGTATTTTTATATACCAAATAATAAGGGATGTGGGGGTGGGGGGCAGTGGCTCACACCTATAATCCCAGCATTTTGGGAGGCCGAAGCCGAAGGATCACTTGAGCCCAGGAGTTCAAGACCAGCCTGGGCAACATGGAGAAATCCCATCTCTACAAAGAATACAAAAACTTAGCCGGGTGTGGTGGCATGCACTTGTAGTCCCAGTTACTTGGGAGGCTGAGGTGGGAGGATCACCTGAGCCCAGGAGGTTGAGGCTGTAGTGAGCCAAGACTGTACCACTGCAGTCCAGCCTGGGCGACAGATTGATACCCTGTCTCAAAAACAAAAAAGGATGGTGGGGAGCTCGGTGGCCTCTCCTGGCTCTCAATTTTAAGTGGTACCAGTTATGAAAAGCCAACAGTCTTGAGAAATGGGAACATTCTAAACCATCAGAGATAAACCTGCCACAACCACAAACTCACCTCACGGGGCATTGGGCTCAGACACCAAGAGGCCTTACCAGAAACAGGCAACAGAGCCTTTGCTTACGAGAAAACCCAATTTCCATTTCCCGGCTGTTCTTCCCAGTTTAGAGCCCCTGGATGTTCAGAGAGCCGCACAGAGAGAAAGTTCTCTCTGGAGCCTGTGAGGTCATGACAGTTAGTGGGAACATGGCCTACCTGCCGTCCCCTTTTCAAAAAAGGGCCGAATGTGCTCGCCAAACGTAGTCTTGTCTGCCACGGCCTCTTTCAGCAGTTGCCCACAGCCGACTGAAGGAGAGGGAACAGAAAGGCACCCATTAAATTTTAAATAGGAGGAAGGATGAGGAAAAAAGAACCCTAGTGCTGCCTGCTGGGGGGAAGAAAAGGTCACTGAAAAAAGTATAAAAGGATTTTCTGTGTGTGAGTATGTGTCCAAGTAAAAGTAAATATCAAAAAGAAGCTGGGAAATAAAGAAGAGGGAGAGGTGGAATGAAAAGGAATGCATTTGGCAAAGAACACATTAAAAATGGACGGTGCGGGGAAGACACTAACGAGGCTGCTGCCCACAGAGGAGCCTACAGAGCCTCGCTGCACCTGGAATTGCTGTGCACAACTCGGCACCCTCCGGGTCGTTGTGCAGGGTCAGTGTGCTGGGCGGGGGCTGCTCATCTCTGAGTGATATGCCTCACGTGCGTCCACATTTGCACCCTTGTCACACAGGGGAGGGGGTGCAGTGTGTTGCTGCCATGGCTGTTCCAGCTGGCAGGGCAGCTCCATGGGATCGGGGGGGCCACACAATAGGATAGATTCATATTCCAAGTGGACTGACTCATCGTTAAAAAGCACCACGTGGCTGTAATCCCAGCACTTTGGCTGAGGCGGGCGGATCACTTGAGATCAGGAGTTTGAGACCAGCCTGGCCCAGATGGTGAAACCCCGTCTCTAACAAAAATACAAAGATTAGCGGGGCATGGTGGTGCACACCTGTAATCCCAGCTACTCGGGAGGCTGAGGCAGGAGAATGGCTTGAACCTGGGAAGCGGAGGTTGCCGTGAGCCAAGATCGTGCCACTGCACTCTAGCCTGGGAGACAGAGTGACACTCTGTCTCAAAAATAAATAAATAAAAGGTACCACACTGCAGTCACCTAGCCAGTGGTGGCTGCCCCACTCTGAACGCCTGCTTGCCCTGGGCAGGGGCCTCCCTCTGGCCCCACTGTGTTTCGAGCCCTGAACCAGGGCCAGCACATAGGAGGTGCTGGGTGACAAGCGTGAGTGAACAAACACAGGCTATCTCCTCCTTGGCTGTGAAAGCCTTTCCTAGACAAAGCCAGAAGATTTAAGCTATATTTTCATGAATTGTTCATTGCACACTTTTGGCTTTCTTACCTTTAAGGCTAAGGAGTTTTCTGCTATACTAAAGAGACCAAATAACATCCTATGGTTAACTGGATAGCATGAATGTTTAACAAAATTACCATCACCAAGGATTTATTCCTCAATAATGATATGCTTAATTCACTATGTAAATGACAGCAACTGTCATTTAATTTAATCCAACGTGGTTGGCAGCCTCACTAGCAAAGGACATATAAGTGAGAATAAAGGCTGCTGGGGGCCAGGTGCTGTGTTTCACGCCTGTAATCCCAGCACTTTGGGAGGCCAAGATGGGAGGAGCATTTGAGGTCAGGAGCTTGAAAC
The DNA here is from genome assembly GCA_963574635.1 of Cheracebus regulus. Taxonomy (NCBI): domain Eukaryota; kingdom Metazoa; phylum Chordata; class Mammalia; order Primates; family Pitheciidae; genus Cheracebus; species Cheracebus regulus. The sequence goes on along the minus strand of CAUYQU010078250.1, from coordinate 6,569 downwards.
CAGCCTGGCCAACATGGTGAAACCCCATCCCTACTAAAAATACAAAAATTAGCTGGGCGTGGTGATGGGTGCTTGTAATCCCAGCTACCCAGGCGGCTGAGGCAGGAGAATTGCTTGAGCCTAGGAGGCAGAGGTTGCAGTGAGCAGTTATTGTACCAGTACACTCCAGCCTGGTGACAGAGCGAGACCTTTGTCTCAAAAAAAAAAAAAAAAAAAAAAGGCTGCTGGGAACAGAGACAGTTCTGTCTGCCAAGCATTGTGCTAAGTGTGCTTTGTTTTATCTGGATGTCACAATAACCTGTTGCTTTTTAGATAAGGACACTGAGATTCAAAGAGATGAAGTAACCTGCTCTAGGTCACATTGCCATTAAGGGGCAGAGCTGGGGTCCAAACCCAGGTCTGTGTGACATCAAACCCATGTTTAGCTTCCAGTTCTGGCCATGAAGGAGTAACAGGTATCATATTTAACTTCTCTTATAGAAATCTGTAAAACTGAACAAAATCTATGAAGCAATTCTTTAGAGTCATTGGGCAATAGACAGATAGACAATAGATAATCCTGTAGAGGCAGGAAACACACAAAGCAAGCCCCATATTCACCCTGGATTTCTACCTGTGGGTAAAATCCTGGCACAGGATAAGTGGAAACTAAACAGATCAGCAGTCTCACTGGGTGGAAGTAACAAAGATTAGAGCTACGAGACAGCCAGAATTTGTAGGACAGGGAAATGGAGAGGAGGGAGCTGTACACACAAGGAGTTCCAGAAATCTCACAGGGGTTCACTAAGGCTTTGGCCAATATGAAGCTGCACATGTGCAGGGTGAGACTCCAGAGGCCTGGTAGAAAAAAGCTACTGGGAAGCTGTGAACTGAATGGAAATTCACACAATGCTGGGAGATGCTGGCATTCTGACAACCAAAGTGAGAGAGCTTGCTGAACACCCCAGACATTCAGCTGAGATTCCAGAAAGGGCGGACCTTAGCTGCAGGGATACTCTAGCCCCACTTAACAAAGCCTAAAAACAAGCTTCAATGGGATTGAGTTAATACTCTAAACTCAATAATCTTAAAGCAGAATGATGACACAATCCAGACCTTCAAAAATGTGAGAAACACAATGTCCAGCACTTAATCAAAAGCTTCTTGACATGCAAAAAAGCAGGAAAATGTGACTCTTATGAGGAGAGCAAACAGGTCACAGAATCAGACCAAGGGATGACACAGATGTCAGAATCAGCATACCAGGACTATAAAACAGCTATTATATTTAAAACCTTAAAGGAAAAGATAGTTAAAATGAGTGAACAGATGGAGAATCTCAGCAGAGAAATGAAAACTGTGAAAAAGAACCAGATGGCAATTCTGGAACTGGAAAATACAGTATCTTAAATAAAACAAATCACTAGGTGTGCTGCAATCAGTGAATCTGAAGACAGGAAAAGAGGCAATAGGAAGCAGCCAAACTGCAGTGGAGAGGGAGATGGGAGAGGGCTGGAAGAAAAGAACCAAATCAAAGCGACCTGCGCATGACACCATGCAGTCTAACATACGTGGAGCTGGAGTTCAAGAAAGGAGAGAGTCGGGCAGAGGAAATATTTTGGAAGATAATGACAGGAGAATTTCAAAATTCGATTAAAGATTTCAACCCACACATCCAAGAATCTCTGAGATCCAAGCAGAACAAACACAAAAGTAAGTCGCACTTTGATATATCAGAGTCAAATTGCTGAAAGCTAAAGAGAAAATATTAACAGCAGCTGGGGGCAGGGGGAGTGCTTCATATGTAGGGCAACAATGGTAAAAATAACCTCTGAGATCTCATCAGAAGAAGTGCAAGCCAGAAGACAATAGAATGACATCTTTAAAGTGCTAAGAGAAAGAAACTGTCAACACAGATTTCTATATGCAGCCAAAACATCTCTCAAAAATGAAGGTGAAATAGTGACATTTTCAGACATATGAAAGCTGAGAAAATTTGTCATCAGCACACTTTCACTACAAGAGATGTTAAAGAAAGTTCTTCAGGCTGAAAGAAAACGATACCAGATGGAAACTTAGATGTAAACCAAAGAGTGAAGAGTACTGATAGGTGGGTACATATAAAAGTCTTTCCCCACAAATATCTTCACTGTTTTAAAAGACGAATGACTATTTAAAGCAAAAATAATTACAAGATATTGTAGGGTTTATAATGTACATAGAAGTAAAATATATGTCAACTGTAGCACAAAGGACAGTAGTAAGGTAAATGAATCTACTGCCGCAACGCTCTGATATTATACATGGGGAGGTGTCATATTCACCCCAAATAGGCTGTGACAAGCAAAAGATGCATATTTAATCCCCAGAGCAACCACTAACAAAATAAAGCAAAGAGATACAGCTAAAAAAGGAAGTTGAAGAAAGAAAACGGATTACTAAAAAATACTTGGTTAATCCAAAAGATGGCAGGAAAGGAGGAACAAAGAACAGATGACCCAAGTAGAAAACAAAAAACAGGCCAGGTCTGGGAGGCTCATGGGAGGCTAGGGTGTGAGGTTCACTTGAGCCCAGGATTTGAGGGTGAAATAAGCTATGATCGCACCACTGTATTCCAGCCAGGGCAACAGAGCAAGACCCCGTCTCTTAAAAAAAAGTGAGACCCAACTATATACTGTCTACAAGACACATATTTAGACTATAAGACACAGATAGTTTAAAAGGGAAAGAATAGAAGCTATATCATACAGACACAAATCATAAGAAAGTTAGAGAAACTTCATTAACATCAGACAAAGTAGACTTTAAGAAGATGAGCATTGCTAGAGAGGCACAACATTTCCTCACAACGGAAGGGCCATTTCACCACCACCAGCTAACGATCCTTACTGCATGCAGTTGGCCCTCCATATCCATAGTTTCTACTTTCATGGATTCAACCAACCTAACATTGAAAGGGCCATTTCACCACCACCAGCTAACGATCCTTACTGCGTGCAGTTGGCCCTCCATACCCATAGTTTCTACTTTCATGGTTTCAACCAACCTAACATTGAAAGGGCCATTTCGCCAACAAGAGCTAACGATCCTTACTGCGTGCAGTTGGCCCTCCATATCCATAGTTTCTACTTTCATGGATTCAACCAACCTAACAATGAAAGGGCCATTTCACCACCACGATCTAACGATCCTTACTGCATACACTTGGCCCTCCATATCCATAGTTTCTACTTTCACGGATTCAACCAACCTAACACTGAAAGGGCCATTTCACCAACAAGAGCTAACGATCCTTACTGCGTGCAGTTGGCCCTCCATATCCATAGTTTCTACTTTCACGGATTCAACCAACCTAACAATGAAAGGGCCATTTCATCAACACGATCTATCTATCCTTACTGTATGCAGTTGGCCCTCCATATCCATAGTTTCTACTTTCATGGATTCAACCAACCACAGATTGAAAATATTTGGGGTAAACATTACGTCTGTACTGAATGTAAAAAAGACATGTACTGTCTTTTTTCCTTGTCAAAATTCCCTGAACAATACAGTATAACAACTGTTTGCAAAGCATTTACAGTATATTAGATATTATAAGTAATCTAGAGATGATTTAAAGTGTATAGGAGAATGTACGTAGGTTACATGCAAATACTATGCCATTTTGTATCAGAGACTTGAGCATCCTTGGATTTTGGTATCCAAGGGAGGTCCTGTAACCAATCCCCATGCATACTGAGATGTGACAGTATGTACTTAATACCAAATTACATGAAGCAAAAACTTGCAGAGAAATAGACAAATCCACAGTCAAGAGTTGGGAGATTTTTGATATTTTGGGCAGATGATTGTAAAAAGTTAAAAATAAAAGAGTCAGGAGAGTTTAACACACCTGTCTTAATAACTGACATAAGAAGAAGAGTGAGAATCATTAAGGACATAGAAGAATTGAACACTACCAAACATCTTATCCTAATCAACATTATAGAACACTGTATCCAACAATGCAGAACACCTATTTTTTTAAAGTACACTTGGGGCTGGGCGCGGTGGCTCACGCCTGTAATCCCAGCACTTCGGGAGGCTGAGGTGGGTGGATCACCTAAGGTTGGGAGTTTGAGACCAGCCTGACCAACATGGAGAAACCCTGTCTCTACTAAAAATACAAATTTAGCCAGGCGTGGTGGCACATGCCTGTAATTCCAGCTACTCGGGAGGCGGAGGCAGGAAATCGCTTGAACCTGAGAGGCAGAGGTTGTGGTGAGCCAAGATCGTGCCATTGCACTCCAGCCTGGGCAACAAGAGTAAAACTCTGTCTCCAAAAAAAAAAAAAGTACACTTGGAATTCACCAGTATAGACCATATATGCAAATTTCAAGGGATCAAAATCTCATAGGGTATGTTCTTTTACTGCAATAGAATTAAAATAGAAATCAAGAATATAAAGCAATCAGGAAGATCCCCAAATAGGTGGGAATTAAGCCAGGTGTATTCTAAATAATACATGAGTCAAAAAAGAAACCAGAGGCTGAGGTGGGAGGATTGCTTTAGGCTAAGACTTTGAGACCAGAATGGATAGAGAGATCCCATCTCTACAAAAAAAAAATATATATATTAGCTGGGCATGGTGGCACACACCTGTAGTCCCAGCTACTTGGGAGGCTGAGGTGGGAGGATCACTTAGGAGTTGGAGGCTACAGTGAGCCAGGATTGGGCCACTGCATTCCAGCCTGGGTGACAGAGCAAGACTCTGTCTCCAAAGAAGGAAGGGAGGAAGGAAGGAGGGAAGGGAGGGAAGGGAGGGACGGAAAGGAGGGAAGGGAGGAGGGAAGGAAAAAAGAAGGAAGGGAGGGAGGGAGGGAAAGGGGAAGGAAGGAGGGAGGAAGGAAAGAAGGCAGGAAGGCAGGAAGGCAGGAAGGGAGGATTCATGCTCACTGTAAAAAAAAAAATCTGAATTGTGTAATAAACAGCTCAGCCGAGATAAGCAGTTTGGTGTATGGATGTTTCTTCAGGTTTTTTTTGTGAGTATAGACTAACGTGCTTTTTTAAACAAAAATGAGGCCACCCCCTGGACACTGCTGAGCAAACTGTTTTCTGCCCCTCCCTTATTTAGCCATGTATCACCAACATCAAATAACTTTACAGGTTTATTTTTAATAGCTGCCTCAGAATCTATTACATGGGTTTATCACAACTTATTTCACAAACCTGCTTATTAACAGAGTTAGAGGTTGCCTCTGTTTCTTACTTGGCTTCTGGCACATTTCTCGCTGCGTATCTGGGCGTTGGGGCAGAATAAAATCCTAGGAGTTAAATCCCAGGGTCACAGGGTTTGCGCAGTTAGTGCTTTAACCAATCGTGGCTTTCACCTTTCAGAAAGTCATGCCTGTATATACTTCCACCATTGTTAAGAGGGGTCTTTTAAGGAACTTTGTGGGAGTGAATGTGGGGCTGTCTGTTTTTACTGGTTTAGAGATGTAAGAGATTCACAGATGTGAAGATCAGAACCAGGCCAGCAGATGACCACAGAGCGGCAGACAGTGCCCGGAGCCCTGGGCTCAGAGAGATGTTTGCAGAGACCTCAAGGCTACCGCTTCCTGCCTTAGGTGCCTTAAATGGGTTTACTTAAATCTCATGATGTCTTGTATTTATCAAGAACACCTTTGAGAAACGTAAACATTCTGAGATAGTCTCCAAATTCTTAATTATCCAAAAGACCCCCATCATGGCTCTTTGGTAACAAGCAAAAACCATGATCAGCTTTTTCTATTACACTTTTTTGAAAATCTAGGCAGGTAATTTCATCTCTTCATGATTTTTGTGCTGAATGCAATTTAAATTAAAAAAAAAAAAAAAAGATCCAATATGGCCAATCACTAGCAGCTCAAGATTGCAGCTCCCAGTAAAAGCGCAGAGAACCAGTGGACGCCACACTTACCGATAAATTTTTGCTGCTTACGGAGCAGGACATTCCCAGCGGAGGAGCCCCACGGGTCGCCAGTACGACCCTTTCGGCTGGCGCGGCTTTTTTGCCGGTGCCTCGGCTCTGCGGCTCTTGGTGCAGAGTAAACGGGACTGAGTCTCCTTTTGGATGATATTTGGAGCCCTGTGAAGGCAGAGCATTCCATCCAGCTGATTGAAAAAGGGACTGAAGAGGAAAGTCAGGCTGGAGACCCCCGGGCAGAAAAGTACCACGAATTTCAACGCTGCTGTTTTAGCTAGCATTGCGGGTCGCCACAGTGAAAATTACATAGATTCCAGAGCTGGGAATTAACAAGCTGGACGTCCACTCGGAGACCTAATTTGAAAGTTGGTAACTACAAAGACGACAGATGGATAAAACCATAAAGATGCCAAGAAGTCACCATAAAAAAACTGAGAACACTCAAAATCAGAAAGTCTCTCCTTCTACAGAGGACGCTAGTTTCTCATCAGTAACGGAGCAAGGCCTGATGGAAAACGAGTGTGAAGAATCATCAGAATTAGGCTTCAGAAGGTGGATAATAAGAAACTTCTGTGAGCTAAAAGAATATGTTCTAAACCAATGCAAAGAAACTAATAACTTTGAAAAAAGGTTTGACGAAATG
>CAUYQU010078249.1:0-36540 GCA_963574635.1 Cheracebus regulus | reverse complement strand
ATTTTCTTCCTGTATTCCTTTCTGTCTCTGTTGTTAAGTATAATTGACAGCATAAAAGAGGTTTTTGATACCTTTTTAAGATTGCATTCCAGCCTGGGCAATAGAGCAAGAATTCTGTTCTCTCTCCCACTTTTTCTTTCTTTTTTTCTCTTATTAAAAAAAAAAAAAAAAAAGACCAGCCTGACCAACATGCGGAAACCCTGTCTCTGCTTAAAATACAAAAAATTAGCTGGGCATGGTGGTGCATGCCTGTAATCCCAGCTACTCGGGAGGCAGAGGCAGGAGAATCACTTGAACCCAGGAGCCAGGAGGTGGAGGTTGTAGGGAGCTGAGATCACACCATTGCACTCCAGCCTGGGCAACAAGAGTGAAACTCCATCTGAAAAAAAAAAAAAAAAAAAAGAATATCTTTGTATTCCACCAAACATCTTGCCAAATAATACACTAGTGGTACATTTCCTCATAATTCTTCAATTTGTTTGATTAAATGTGCAGATTTCCTACTCTCAACTCATAATTTCATTCAAGTATAACACATCCTACTTGACCTTTGTGGGGTTTTCATACCATATATTTATTATTGAAATTGGTTTTTGATATTTGAATCAAAAGTTTGCAATTGTATTGTTGGTTAGATTGGTCGGTAGAATCCTTTTTTTGTTTTGGTTCTTGTTTATTCATTACAGAGTGGCTTTGCTACTATAAAGCTTGAAACATTTTCTTTTTTGTTTTCTTTTTCTTTCGTTTCTCCATTTTTCCTTCTTTCTTTCCTTCTTTCTTTCTTCCCTCCTTTCCATTCCTCCCTTCCTTCCTTTTTCCTTCCCTCCCTCCCTTCCTCCTTCCTCTTTCTTTCTTTCGACAGATTTTGCTCTATTGCCCAGGCTAGAGAGCAGTAGTGTTAACAAGACTTAATTTTTTTTAACAGAAATTTATCTATATCACATTAATCAAATTTCTTCTCAATGTAACCGATATTTCTTTTAAGTGAAAAATAAAATATTGACCATCTGTTAGCCTCAACACTTTCCCTTCTGCAGCCTCAATTTTTCCAGCTCCAGCAATCCTCCCATCTCAACCTCTCAAGTAGCTGGGATTACAGGTGGTGCCACCATGCCTGGGCAATTTTTGTAATTTTTTGTAGACATGGCATTCACCATGTTGCCCAGGCTGGTCTCGAATGCCTGGACTTAGGTGATCCTCCCACCTCAGCCTCCCAAAGTGTTGAGATTATAGGCATGAGCCACCATGCCTAGCCAAAAGGTTGGAACATTTTCTAAACTTGAAAACAAAGTGTATGGCATTTAAATACATATTCCTTAAAATTTAGAAGACATGTTAACACAGTATAAACCCAGAGCCTGTATTTTACATTAGTAACATGTAGATATTTTCAATTTCTTTTAAAGTTTTTAAAAAATAAATACTTTGTATTCAGAGAATTCTTGATAACAGAAGGTAAATGTTTTTCACTTAAAAAATGTTATTCTGAAAAGCAATTTGGTTAATGTAAGTTACACAACAGAATGTGTATGCCATTAATCTTTTTTTTGGCAATGGTGTCTCACTTTGTTGCCCAGGCTGGAGTGCAATGGCACAATCTTGGCTCACTTCAACCTCTGCCTCCTGGGTTCAAGTGATTCTCCTGCCTCAGCCTCCTGAGTAGCTGGGACTGCAAGCACACGCCACCATGCCTGACTGATTTTTTGGTATTTTTAGTAGATGGGCCTTCACCATGTTGGCCAGGCTGGTGTCAAACTCTTGCCAGCCTCAGCCACCCAAAGTGCTGGATTACAGGTGTGAGCCACTGCACCTGGCCCATTGAAACCTATTTGTATAATATCCTGGTTGTGAAGCTAGAGTTCTTATACTTGCATTTGACAGATGTAACTCAAATTGGTTACCAAAACATTGAAACGTATTGTGTTGCTTCTAAAACAAATTCCATGCAGGATTGAAGAGTGGGTTGGCTGAGAAGGTAGCAGGCCTGCGAAATGAATCCCAGGAAATGGACTTAGTCATGCAGTAAAGACTCAGGTATTACCAGTTGAGGGTGTCCAGGTTTTTGGCGTTTTGAACAAATAATTGGAAAAAACACACAAAGCAAGAAAAGAATGATGCCACAAAAGCAGTGATTTATTGAAAATGAAAGCACACTCCACAGGGTGGGAGCCTGCCTAGCAGGTGGCTCAAGAGGCTGGTTAGAGAATTTTCTGGAGTTTAAATACTCTCTAGAGGTTTCCTATTGGTTACTTGGTGTACACCCTATATAAATGAAGTAGTGGCCTATGACCAGCCTGATTGGTTGCAGGAGGGGACCAATCAGAGGTACCTTCAATTTTTCATCTGCCAGGCAGAAAAGCAGGCAGGTTGCAAAGGGAGTAGCTTCTGATCCTTATGTTACCTGGGCATGGAAAGTTCAGGTTTTCCTTTTGATTTAGTTCTAGGAAGTCAGTGTGTATTAGTCTTAGATTCCCTGCCTCCAGACCCTATTCTCCTGCCTCACAGGTTCGTATTGAATTTGTTACAAGGATATTCAAACTTTGTGAATTGGCAAGCAGGAATCTAGAGTTTCTAGAACAGTGCAGAGGGCCAGGAAGGTATACAAACTTCTGTGAAAACATCAAAAATATTTAAAAATAAAATTTCTCATATTTGGACTTTATGTATATCTGTACGAATTTCCATGATATATTAACTCACTAAAGTGAATAAAAGCAAGAAACAGAAGGGTGTTTCAGAATGCTGTGTAACAAGGCGGGGGTTGCTGAACATACACATAATTGCTTGCTTAATAAACTGGCTCTGGAAGAAAACGCACAGCTAATAGCATTGTTACCTAGTGGGAGGTGAAGAGGGTGTCTGGAGAACAGAGAGGAAGATTTTCCACCTTACACACCTTTGCCATCTTGTGAATTTTGAATGATGAGAGTCTCCCTGCCCCTTCCTTCCTCTTCCCTTTACTCTCTCAATACCCTCTTTTCATGATTTTTTTAAAAATCACTTCAGGTCCTTTAAAAAATTTATTTGTAAGAAGTGCGTATATATTCTGAATAAAATTCAATTTCAGATATGTGTATTACAAATATCTTGTCTGTTCTATTGTTTTCCCCTTCTCAGTGGGGTCTTTCTGGTGTCTTACAATTACTGACACCCAACTTAATCAGCCTTTTCCTTTAGGACTGGCACCTTTTGTAGGTTCTGCTAAAATATATTTTCCTCTCTATGAGTCATGATATTCTGCGATTTTAACTCTAGACAATAAAACAATGTCTAGACAATGGGAGGCATTTAGGTCTACCATTCATCATCCTTCTAGAATTATTTTGAGGTAGGAGTCAGGTTCATTTTCCCCCAATCGACATTCAATTGACCTAGCACAATGTATTGAAAAAGAAACTTTCCTCATTGCGTTACAGAGGCTACTTGTAGGAGGAAAAAAGTGTACATAGCTGTGGGTCTGTTTCTGGTCTGTCTCTCTCTTTCATTCATTGTTACTACCTTTGTACCAGTTATCACACTGTTCTGATTACTGTTGCACTATAATTATCTTGATAACTGTATCGTGAATTCTCCAACTTTGTTTTTCACCAAAGTCCACGGAACACCAACCACGAACTTTGGAATCTCCCTCCGGAAGATGAAGGCACGGTAGCTGGACAGGCTGACCCTATTCAGATCTCGGGTCCCGCGGGTCCTACCTGCACCCTGGACGCCCGCCCGACGCGCATGCGCAGCCTCAACGCTGGGATTGGACGGAGCCGCGCAGGCTGCGTACACGTCAGTTCCGAGGCGGGAGCATGAATTGATTGCCCATGGCCTCTCCGGCGAACAGGTGGGTGCTGGGGAGGAAGGAACCTCAGAGGTGAGGGGCTAGGGTCCCGCCTTGAGCTGAGGCGACTTCCCGGCCTAGGTGAGGGGAAGCGGTGTAGTGGTCCAGCGAAGGCCGCGGGCCTTCGGGGAGCGCGCGAGATCCCGGGCGGCTTCCGAATCTCCGCGACGCCGAACTCTGAAGGAAGAATCGGCTCAGGCGCTGGGACCAAGGCCCTGGCTCCGGCGTGTGCTTGGCGGAGACCCCGCGTGTGCCGAGGTCTCTGAGTCAGGTTTCCGCAGCTGGAAATGGGCGTCGCGATGCGGCGTACCCGCGCTAGGCGCTGTGTGTGAAAGGCCTCTGCGCCCAGCGGGCTCTTGGCTCGCGCCTGTTTATTCCCGTATTTCTGCGCGACATAGGGGAGGCCCCGCAGCGTGTGCGAGTGGCGGGACCGAGGGCTGAGCGCTGGGGGCCGGTGGCACCGGCCAGTGACTGCTAGTTAGGACTAGCAAAGGAACTCCGATTTTTCAAAAGGCAGAAGGAGGGTGCTGACTGGAGCATCCACGAGAAAGGCTGTTTGGGATAGCTTGCTCTTCCAGTACTTACTCCGCGGCTTCCTGGCTGTGCGGCTTTGGGCAAATGTTTTAAACTCTTAGTGTCTCTGTTTCTTCAGCTGTAAATTTGAGAATAACAAGCCCACTTATAAGGTTGTTGTGAAGCGTAAATGAGACTGCGCCGCATGCAAGGTACTCAGCTGGTGTCTGACACGTAGTAGGTATTTAACAAATGGTGTCCACATAACGCTCTTTTTTCAGTTTCCAAACCTTTGGTGTAATGGTTTGAGAATCGTGAAGTTACTTTTGAAGTAACTTTTGGGTTTCGTATGCTACACATATATACTTGCTTCTGTTAGTGGAATTGCCAGGAATTGCTTTTCTGGTTCTCTGACCAGTGTGGGGGAGAAAAAAAGAGTTGCTTGAGAAGTAGTAGATGGAAAAAGGGATCCTGGGCTTGGCGATATACAGTTAGAACTAGCAAAATAGTAATAATTTTTTCAGAAAGGCCGTGGGGGACCTTTTTTGAGCACACACCAGAATGGCCATTCTAAAATCTCTAAATATCTTTCTTCCTCCTCACAGTGACAGAGTAACGTGGGTGGTATCACAGTATGTTTTTAGAAGAGTTAGGAAGCTAAGATTACCTATCACAAATAAGTGGGGAAGGCAGGTTTTTAGACCCAGGCCTCCCTGCAGAACTTTGTCTTCATTCAAGTACAAAAGGTTGCCTTTGAATGGATCTTTGTTAAAGATTTTATATTTAAGAGATAATCTGGAGTCTTGCCATAACATAATCAACATATTGAGCCCCTGCCACTTTTTCCTAAGATGATGATGCTTTTTATTTTTCCTGAGGTTTATGATGGTATGAAATGGAGATGGAAGGAAGAGGTCATGACTGGGCCTTGGCCAGGGGTGACCAATAAGACTGCTCCTTTCTGCTGGGATTCCCCAGGATGGCATTCTGCTAATCCCAAAAGCAATATGGTGAGGATTCCAGATTAACAGTTGACTGAAGATTATGTATTAGGACTTGCTTTAAAGGAAGGCCTTATAAAAATAGGTTATAGATAAATTGTGTTTTGCTGAATTAATCTTTTTTAGGAAATGAGTACTACTTCACTTACTAATTTTTTGTCCTTTGCAACATTTGGAGCTTTTTGGGTGTTATACATTTTATTATGGTACATTGGCTAATGGGGTAGATGGGGGTTTCTTTTATTATAGAAAACATGGGGTCTGAATAAAAAAAGTCATACCACTGGAAAGGATCTTTGTTCTAATTCTTTTCTGGCTTGTAGATTGATTAGGGATGTGGTAGAAAGACTGAAACAGAGCCTGGTGTGGTGGCTCACCTCTATAATGCCAGCCTTTTGGGAGGCTGAAGTGGGAGGATTGCTTGAGGCCAGCAATTCAAGACCAGCCTGGGCAACATAATAAGACCTCATCTCTACAGAAAAGCTTGAAAATTAGCTGAGCACGGTGGTGCATCTGTAGTTGTAGCTACTCAGAAGGATGATGCAGGAGGATCACTTGAGCCGGGGAGTTTCAGGTTGCAGTGAGCTGTGAGGGTGATTTTGTCACTGTACGCCAGCCTGTATTACAGAGGGAGGAGAGCTTCTCTTTAAAAACGAAACAAAAAAGGGAAAGGAAAGAAACATTAAAACAGTAGTTACCATTTGCTAATTTTTGGCGTATGCTATGTTCTTTATCCAAGAGGGAATTACTGTTTTAGTGCTATTTTTACAGATGAAGACATTCAGACTCAGAAAGGTTAAACAATGTGTCCAAAGTGGGAAAATCTAAGAGAAGACCAAAACAAAGCTAAAGGGGGTGTACTGGGGAAGGGAGGATGCACCAGGAAGTGGGGTGGGTGGGTGGCTGGGGTGACACTGGGATGCTGAAGAACACCAGAGTGAAGGTACATTTTCTCATTGGGACATGGAGTTGCCTACAGGAAGGGAAGGACACTTATCTTAAAGACATAAGCCTGTTGCCCTTTTTGAATATTCTGGGCCAAGGGCAGCACAGCTAGCTTGGCTGTGGTCTTGTAGGTTTTCAAGCCCAGATTTGGAACCCTGCTGCCTAAAGTAATTGATTCCTGATGTGCTTTGCTCTGAAAGAACCTGACCCTGTACACAGAAGCGTGCAAGCTAGGTAAGTGAGTACATGATCACTTCATATCCAGAAAGATTCTTGGCTTTATAAACAGATCCCTGTTTCAGGTTCTTTTAGGTAGTGCATTTCTGTTGGTGACAACCTAAATTGGAAAAAAATAAAAAAAGATAATGCATTTCTGTAGTATACTTAAAATATTCATTTTATTCTGATTGCAACAGTGTATTTGCATAAAGGAACTGTTTGTGCCCTTGTCAAGGGTGTGGAATATGCCTTCCCTACCATGTACATGTCCCCTTTTCTCTATTCCTTAATTATAGTTGATACTTTTTGACTGTTTGCTATATTCCAGGCACTGTACTAATCACTCAATCCTATAATAACCCTAAAAATAGGAACTATAATCTTCATTTATGGAGGGAGAAATGGGCCTAGAGATGTTAATAAATCTATTCAAAGGCACAGAGTTATTAGCCAGGCATGGTGGCACACGCCTTTAGTCCCAGCTACTTGTTGGAGCTGAAGCAAATGGATTCCTTGAACCTGGAAGGTTGAGGCTGCAGTGAGCCGAGATCACACCATTACACTCAAGTCTGGGTGACAAAGTGAGACCCTGTCTTGGCTGGGCGCAGTGGCTCACACATGTAATCCCAGCACTTTGGGAGGCTAAGGTGGGTGGATCACCTGAGATCAAGAGTTCGAGACCAGCCTGGCCAATGTGGTGAAACTCTGACTCTTCCGAAAAAATACAAAAATTAGCCAGGCATAGTGATAGGCGCCTGTAATCCCAGCTACTTGGGAGGCTGAGGTAGGAGAATCGCTTGAACCCGGGAGGTGGAGGTTCCAGTGAGCGGAGATTCCACCAAGGCACTCCAGCCTGGGTGACAAAAGCAAGATTTCGTCTTAAAAAAAAAAAAAAAAGTGAGACCTTGTCTCAAACAACAACAAAGGCATACAGCTAGTAAAGGCAAAGCTAATACCATGTCACTCTAGAATGTAGTGCTTAGCTACAAATTCCATTCATTCCTTCACTTAACAGATATTTATCGAACACTTACAGTGTATCACCAGTGTTCTGGGTGTAGGGGATACAACGATGACCAAAACAGATAAAGCCCCTGTCCTTAAATTGCCTATTAATCTAGTAAGGGAGATAGGCAGTAAATACATAAACAAAACTAAATATTAATTACGATTCTGATGCATGCTGTGAGAGGACAGTAGAGGGTGCTGTGAGAATGTATAATGGAGTCACCGGCATGTGGGGGGGAATGAGGAGAGACAGGGAAGGGTTTCCCAAGAAAATAATATTTAGCTGAGACTTCAAGAACTGAGTTGGAGTTAAATTGGACAAAGAGCTGACAGGAGAAGGGAAGGGCATGTGCGAAGTCATGAGACCAGGAGGAGCTTGTATCTTGTTACTTCAAGACCTGTGTGAGACTGAATGTGGTGCTCACACCTATAATCCGAGCGCTTTGAGAGGCTGAAGTGGGAGGATCATGTGAGGCCAGGAGTTTGAGACTGGCCTGGGCAACATAGGGAGACCCTATCTCTACAAAAAATAAAAATTTATCTAGGCATGGTGGTGTGCACCTGTCATCCCAATTACCCTGAAGGCCGAGGCAGGAGGTTTGCTTGTTCCCAGGAGTTTGAAGCTGTAGTAAACTGATAATCCCACTGCACTCCAGCCTGGGCTACAGAGTGAGACTCCATCTCAAAAAATGAATGAATGAATGAATGAATGTAAAAGGGGATTCCAGGCCCTTCAGAAAAATAGCTAATGCATTATGATTTGCATATAATGAGCAGTGAGGATGACCAGAGGTCACTTTCATTGCCATTTTTTCTTTTTACTCTTCTGTTTACCGGGTTTAAACAAGCTAAGCTAGGGCTAGTTTATTTAGCCTTTAAAAAGATGTGCATACATATCAGAGGGACAGAGGAAGGATTGATAAATACTAGGTTTTTCAAAGAAAGGCTGTAAGGAGAAGGAAGGAAAGAAAAGATCTCTTTCCCTTTGGGCAGCAGGGAAAATTCAGTTTTAAAATTTTTGCTATATGTTTGGATGACAACCAAAAAAAAAAATTTACTTACAGTACAGTAAAATATTGGACCAGAGCAACATCCATAATGTTGGATGGTGTAGGGATTATTCATTCCCACCCCATTATGCATAGGAAACCCTTCTTTGGTAGCCAGTGTTATCATTTTAATGCAGAAATGAACTCTCGATTCTGGAAGACCATAAGTTTGAGGGTGAAAATTGGGATTGAATGGTGTGTAAATTAAGTTTGAAAGCTTCTTGCTACCCACCCAGATAGGAAATACAACAAATTCCTTTGAATTTTACCTGAGCGCTCCCTCCCATCTTCTGAAGTTTCTGATAACACGAGACTTGGCCTCTTAAACTACTTAGTAGAGGGAGAGGTCTGTGATGGCCACTGAATTTGCTACTGGAAAAGAGTCTCTATCCAGACCTCAAGAGAGGGTTCTTGGATCTTGTGTAAGAAATAATTTGAGGCCAATCCATAGATAAAAGTGAAAGCAAGTTTATTAGAGAAGTAAAGAAACAAGAGATGGCTACTCCATAGGCAAAGAAGCCCTGTGGGCTGCTGGCTGGCTACTTTTATGGTCATTTCCTGATTATATGCTAAACAAGGGGGTGGATAATTCATGATTTTTCCAGGAAAGAGTTGGGTAAGTTGGGTAATTCCCTGAACTGAGGGTTCCTCCCCTTCATAGACCATATAGGGTAATTTCTTGACATTGCCGTTGCATTTGTAAACTGTTATGGTGTTGGTAGGAGTGTCTTTTGGCAGGCTAATGCATTATAATTAGCATATAATGAGCAGTGAGGATAACCAGAGGTCACTTTCATTGCCATTTTTCATTTGGTGAGTTTTGACTGGCTTCTTTACCTCAGCCTGCTTTATCATATTAGCAAAGTCTTTGCGATCTCTATCTTGTGTGACCTCATATCTCATCCTGTGACTTAGAATACCTAACCTGGAAATGTAACCCAGTAGGTCTCAGCCTTATTTTACCCAGCCTCTGTTCAAAATAGAGTTGCTCTGATTCAGATGACTGATAAATTGATTAAATATTCCTTACCAGTGGTTTAAGTACAGAGCTTGCTTTCTGTACTTAGCTAGTGTTTTATTGAGTAAGGCTGTTTGTACTAGGACGACTAAGTTTTGAAGATGATACACGTTTCCAGGTTTACGTGAGCAGCACCTAGTGGTCATTAAATTGGATACTACATTAGTAAACTACCCTGGCAGAACTCTCTATGGGTATGGCATTATAATCCGGGTTGGTTTAAAATGTTAGCTAAACTGAGTCAAGGAAACTATACTGAGTTCCTATTAAGCAGCTAGCTTGTTTATGTTCAGTCGTTCCTTAGAAGTATTCTGTTTGGGTTGTTAAAAGAAAAACTTTAGACAAATTAAATTCAACAGTTTAACTGAACAAAGAGTGATTTGCAAATTGGCAGCCTCTGGAACCAGAATAGGTTCAGGGTGATTCCAGGGCAGCTACGTGGTTGGATGGCATTTATGGACAGAAATAGGAAAGTGGCATACTGAAAATGGAAGTGAGGTACAGGCCAGGCCCAGTGGCTTACACCTGTAATCCCAGCACTTTAGGAGGCCAACACAGGAGGATTGCTTGAGCCCAGACTTTTGAGACCACCCTGGGCAGCATAGGGAGACCCCATCTCTACAAAAAAAAAAAAATTACCAAGTATACCACTCATGCCTGTGGTCCTAGCTACTCGGGAGACTGAGGTGGGAGGATCACTTGAACCTGGGTAGTAGAGGTTGCAGTGAGCCATGATCACACCACTGCACCCCAGCCTGGGTGGCAGTGGGAGATCCTGTATTAAAAAAAAAAAAAAAAAAAAAGGAAGTGAGGTACAGAAACAGCTATACTGGTTACAGCCTAGTATTTGTCTTATTTGAGCAGTTGGCTGCCTATGATTGGCTGAAACTGTGCTGCTGTGATTGGTTGAGACTAGGCTACTTGTTACAAGAGTAGGTTAAAGTGTGTTTGCACATCCAGTTAGGTTACAGGTCATTAGGTATGGAGGAACATTTAGACTAAACTTAAAATATGTAAGGAGGCAGCTTTAGGCTAAACTTCTTGTAACAAGGTGATTAGAACTGAGCTTAGGGATCTGGTATCTCCTAGACAGTCTTAGAATCCTTCCTGTTTAAAGTTCCAGCTAAAGGATGATTATTATTTTTTTACATGACCCCCTATTTGATGCACGTTAAGAATGTGGGCCTTGGAGTCTGAATACATTGATTGAAATCTCTTTTCCACCGTTTGCTAGTGATGTGACTTAAGGTACTTTTCTTATTTAGCAATGAAAATAACTGTCATACCTACCTAAGGATTGCTGTGAGGGTGAAAGGAGATCAGGTTATGGAGGATGTGTAGCTCAGTGTCTGGCACATTGCAAATACATTAAAAAGTTAGTAATTGTTATTAATATTTTTATTTTTAATAGCTGTATACGGTAATGTGAACCCAGAAAATCTGAGACAGGTCTCAATTAATTTAGCAAGTTTATTTTGCCAAGATTGAGGACGTGCCCATGACACAGCCTCAGAAAGTCCTGATGACATGTGCCCAAGGTGGTCAGGGCACAGCTTGGTTTTGTACATTGTAGGGAGACATGAGACATCAATCAGTATATATAAGAAGTACATTAGTTCTGTCCAGAAAGGCAGGAGGACTCAAAGCAAGGCCCCCCTCATGAGATTCCAGGTCACAGATAGGTGAAAGACAAATGATTGCATTCTTTTGACTTTCTGATAAGTCTTTCCAAAGGAGGCAATCAGAATATGCATCTATCCCTGTGAGCCGAGGGATTAATTTGAATAGAATGGGAGGCAGGTTTGCCCTGAACAGTTCCCAGCTAGAAGGAGCCCAATATATTTTCCTGCTTTTCTTTTTAAAAATCATTTGGAGAAATCATTTTAATAGAAAATAAGTCTCTGATCTCAGGTTTCATCTGATCTGTCATGGCTAGGACAGTGTATTCCTAGATGGATAAGTCCTGAAAGCTCATGCTTAGCAGGTTGTAAAGTCTCATGTTCTGTGAAGAGAAAATGGGGGAGGGAGAAAAACAATAACAAACAAAAGAACAATCCTGGAAAAATTGATATAGACCACATTACTCTGAAGTCCATATATTAGTATGAAAGTGGCTTATGTATGTAAATAGGTTGTTGTTATTTTCTTCTGAAGTTTAAGCTGTGTGGCTTCAGTTCCCAGGGCTTTAAGAAAGCACAGCTTGGTTTTCAGTGACTCCAAATTAGGAAAAATGGAAAAAGAAAAAAATTGAAAACATTATTTTGAAGACTTGTAGCCAAGAAAAAGTAGAATTCAGTTCAAATTGTAGAAGATAATAAAAATTTAAAAAACATTAGGCAAGACTAGCATCTAACAACAGGTGTGCTGTAGTTTTGAAACATAATTTTTGTGCTCTAGTTTCCCAATTTTACTAAAGACAACTCATGCTAGGACTGGTTTGCTTTATTATATTTGACCTAATTATTTGTATACAGTGTTGCAAGAATAATTTTTTTTTTTTTACAT
The DNA here is from genome assembly GCA_963574635.1 of Cheracebus regulus. NCBI lineage: Eukaryota > Metazoa > Chordata > Mammalia > Primates > Pitheciidae > Cheracebus > Cheracebus regulus. The sequence continues at coordinate 24,453 of CAUYQU010078249.1, read as the reverse complement.
AGGCTTTTAAATTGGTTTGATGAAATTTGTTCCATGGGAGAAATCTCAGATAAGACTTTATAAAGATGAGACCAGCTATGGATTTGTGTCATCAAATACCTATGAGCTGGGTGAATTTCCTCTCCTTTTGAGGTTCCAAATAGGGCTTCTGGGACTGTCAGAAAGTGACATCCTTTATTTACCACAGGTCGGAAACCCTGTACATGGACTACGTACACAAAATATGAGGTCAGTTTTTCCAAGGGCTTTATTGGCTACATATGTCAAGTTTGATTCCTTAAAGGAAAGCACTCCATTCCAGTCAAAGCCTTGGTAAAATAACCGGTTTCTCCAATTGTGTCCTGTTACAAATGAAAACATACTCTTATAGCACTTAGGCAAATAACTGTATTGCCATAAGAATACTCACAAATGGTTTCCAGATTCTGGAGAAATCGGGTAGAGAGAAACAAATATGCTCCAAATTTTGTTCCACAGGAGTATACTGAATTGTTAAAAGCTGTCAGTAGCTCAAAAGAAAAGTTTTAAGACTCTGAAAAACAAAGCAAAGGATCAGCAAACGTTTTAAGCAAAAAGTCCAAAAGATTAGTTCAGTTCATATATTTAATTCCTGTTCTGCTTGATACTCATAAATATTTTAGCTCTCTATGAGTCCTGATAGTTTTTCCTTTATTCAGATATCACAGTCTCCAAAGTTATCAGAAACCTGCATTCAAGAGCACCTGTTAGAGTTTTATAGCTGATAATAAAACCACCTTCTAAAGAGGACCAAAACAAGACAATTTTCCATGGATGACAAAAAATTTTACAGCAACCATAGTTAAAGATACAATTGACAAGAAAATTTGTTATCTCCGTGGCACACAATAATTTTAACATAAAAATTATGATTATTACTGATAATATATATTACGTTATCAGGATTATAGGAGTTTCCCATAATTTTGGAATACATACCAATAACCTATTTATACAAATACAGCTCAAAGAAAACCAAACACCATTTCATATTTGACAATGCTTCCTTTATAATTTTTGTACCAAATAAGCCAAATTAGGTTATATTTTGGACTTTAGGGAACCTCCAATATCTTAAAGAATTAATTAGGTTAGAAAAAGACATAATTTATGATTTTATTTTGGAAAGTTTGTCAAATATCAAAGGTTTTAAACACTTGATGTCACAAAATAGGATCATAAGTCACTGTAAAATAAGTCATTAATTTAACCAAAAAACTCAAGGATTTCAAAAACAAAAGGTGAAAACCTTTTTGTTGAGAGAGAAGACTTAATTTTCCAGACAATAAGCCCTAATAAAAAACAGCATGAAGCCGATTAAATTTGTTTTTCAAAATTTGATAAACAATCTATAAGATTTTAATCTTGACCATAACATATGGCTTCCATAAGCCTTTTATAACCTTTATTAAGGAGTTGGTTAATGCTTCAAGAAAACCTTCTAAATCTGACACAGGGGCCCAAATGCTGGTCTTGCATCATTGTGCCTTTGACATTAATTATTAATTTATAGAGAAACTGAACTCATTTTATCTTTCGAAATTGGCCCTTACAATCTTACATGCCCACTTCTTCCACAATAGTCTCTGGGCCTTGAGGAGTTGAATAGCTTTAATTTCTTGCTCTGTGTCTCTGCAGTGCAGTTTATTTTAATTGTCATCTTCTATGGGGCCTGAAGATGAGGCTTTAATTGCAGTCAGTGTTTCAGATTTAGTAAGACTTGGTGTCCTTTGTTAGACTCAGGAGTCAAAGCCCTGTTGCTCAGTGTCACAAGGACTTTAAAAGCACATGCAGGAAGATACATGGATGTAATAACATTAATTTTTAAAAAGTGAGTTTTGTTTGTTTTTTGAGATGGACCCCTGCTCTGTCGCCCAGGCTGAAGTGCAGTGGCCTGATGATCTTGGCTTTCTGCAACCTCCACCTCCCAGGTTCAAACGGTTCTCCTGCCTCAGCCTCCTGAGTAGCTGGGATTACAAGCACGTGCCACCATGCCCCGCTAATTTTTGTATTTTTAGTAGAGTTGGGTTTTCACCATGTTAGCCAGGCTGGTTTTGAACTCCCGACCTCAGGTGATCTGCCCACCTCGGCCTCCCACAGTGCTGGGATTACAGGTATGAGCCACCATTCCTGGCCAAAAACAAGTTTTTAATCTCAGTTTTTTTTCCTACTCAAACCAAAACAACAGTAATATGACAACATGGTCATATTAAAGTTTTTTATTTTAAATTAAAAAAAAAATTTATTTTTTTGAGACAGAGTCTCACTCTGTCACCCAGGCTGGAGTGCAGTGGTGTGACCTCAGCTCACTGCGACTTCTCCCCCAAGGGTTCATGCAATTCTCCTGTCTCAGCCTCCTGAGTGGCTGGAATTACAGGTGCCCGCCACGACACCTGGCTAAATTTTGTATTTTTAGTAGAGATGGGGTTTCCCTGTGTTGGCCAGGCTGTTCTCAAACTCCTGACCTCAGGTGACCCACCTGTCTCGGCCTCCTAAACTGGAATTGCAGGCGTGAGCCACTGGCCTTGCCCATTTTTCTTTCTTTTGTAAAACATAAATCCTCTTATTGTGACTTACACCAACCATTCATGACATGCTTGGACTTTTTGGTTTGTCCTGAACATCTTTTTTTTTTTTTTGAGATGGAGTCTCGCTCTGTTGCCCAGGCTGGAGTTCAGTGGTGTGATCTTGGCTCACTGCAATCTCCACCTTCCAGATTCAAGCAATTCTCTTGCCTCAGCCTCCTGAGTAGCTGGGACTATAGGCGCGTGCCACCATGCCTGGCTAATTTTTGTATTTTTAGTAGAGCCGGGGTTTCACCATATTGATCAGGCCAGTCTTGAACTCCTGATCTCATGATCCGTCTGCCTTGGCCTCCTAAACTGCTGGGATTACAGGCATGAGCCACCACACCCGGCCACATCCCTCTTTCTTAAACAACCAGTTGTTTTATTTTAGGAATAAATTTACCATACAATAATTTTTCTCATATAAAATTATTTCTCTTTAAGCTTTCTTATTATGTGCGTGCGCGCGCACACACACACACCTCTTTATTCTTATAACTTTCTTTCTTTTTATTTTTTTATGAGAGAAGAAGAAAGAAAAAGAGGGAGAGAGAGCAGAATTCTTGCTCTATTGCCCAGGCTGGAATACAATCTTAAAAAGGTATTAAAAACTTCTTTTATGCTGTCAATTGTACTTAACAACAGAGATAGGAAGGAATAAGGGAAGAAAATAACAAACAAACAGTCAACCAATAGTTCATTTAGGTCTGTGAGATACTATGCAAATGCTAAAGAGTAATTCACTTCCTATTATGTAGTCACTTTCAGAATGAGTGTAATATAAATTAACAATGTGTTGTCATAATCTCCCGCTATTACTGTGCGGGAGTCCAAATCTCTTTATAAGTCAATAAAAGCTTGTCTTACATATCTGGGTGCTCCTATATTGGGTACTTATATATTTATAATCATTAACTCCTGTTGTTGCATTGATCCTTTTACCATTATGTAATATCCTTCTTTGTTTCTTTTAGTCTTTGTTACTATTAAAGTCTATTTTATCAGAGACAAGAGTTACAACTCTTGTTTGTTTTTTTTTCTCTCCATTTAATTAGTAAATCTTCCTCCATCCCTTTATTTTGAGTCTTTGTGTATACTTGTGAGTTGGATCTGGATACTGCGTACCAATGGATTTTTAACTTTTTATTCAATTTGCCTGTCTGTGTCTTTAATTGGGGCATTGTAGACATTTAAGTTTAGGATTAATATTAATATTTGTGAGTTCAATATTGTAATTTAATACTAGCTGGCTATTTTGCCCGTTAGTTGATGTAAATTCTTTATTATGGAGATACTCTTTACATTTTGGTGAATTTTTGGGATGACTGATGCTGGTTGTTCCTTTCTGTTTGTAGTGCTTCTTTCAGAAGATCTTATAAAGCAGGCCTGGTGGTGATGAAATCTCTGAGTGCTTGCTTTGTGAAAAATTTTATTTTTCCTTCATTATGAAGCTTAGTTTGGCTGGATATGAGATTCTGGGTTGAAAGTTCTTTTCTTTGAGGGTATTGAATATTGACCCCCACTCTCTTCTAGATTGTAGGGTTTCTGCTGAGAGGTCTGCTGTAAGTCTGATAGGCTTCCCTTTATGGGTAATCTGACCTTTCTCTCTAGCTGCCCTTAGAATTTTCTCCTTTATTTCAACCCTAGTCAATCTAGCGATTATATGTCTTGGAGTTGGTCTACTTGAGGAGTATCTTTGTGGTGTTCTCTGGATTAGCTGGAGTTGAGTATTGTCCTGCCTTACTAGGTTAGGAAAGTTTTCCTGAATAATATCCTGAAAAATATTTTCCAACTTGGATTCATTCTCTTCATGACATTCAGGTACACCCATCAGTTATAAATTAGATCTTTTCACATAGTCCCATATTTCCTGGAGACTTTCCTCATTCCTTTTTACTCTTTCTTCTAGAATCTTGTCTTCTCATTTCATTTCATTAAGTAGGTCTTTGACCTCTGATATACTTTCTTCTCCTTGGTCAATTCGACTGTTAAAACCTGTGCATACTTCACGAAGTTCTCGTATTGTGTTCTTCAGTTCCATTAATTCATTATATTTGTTTCTAAATTGTCTGTTCTCATTAGGATTTCGTCAAACCTTTTTTCAAGGTTCTTAGTTTCTTTACATTGGGCTAGAACATGTTCTTTTAGCTCACAAAAGTTCCTTTTTTCCACCTTCTGAAGCCTAATTCTGTTATTGGAACGCACTCATTCTCCATCAGACCTTGTTCCCTTGATGATGAAGAACTGTGATCCCCTGTAGAAGAACAAACATTCTGATTCTGGGTATTCTCAGCTTTTTTATGCTGGTATCTTCCCATCATTGTAAATTTATCCACCTGTCATCTCTGTAATTGCCAACTTTCAAATTAGGTCTCTGAGTGGATGTCCAACTTGTTGATTCCCAGTGCTGAAATCTGAGCAACCCATGCACTGGCTAAAACAGCGGCATTAAGATTCGTGGTGCTTTTCTGCTTGTGAATCTCCGGTCTGGCTTCCCTGTTGATTCCCTTTATTCAATCAGGTAAATGGGCGATTCTGCCTTCCTGGAGCTCCAAACGTCGATCAGAAGGGGAGCTAGTCCTGTTTACTCTGCACCGAGAACTACCGCGCCGAAGTGCCGGCAAAACCGCCACACTGGCCACAAGAGTCGCACTGGCGACCCGTGGGGCTCCTCCGCTGTGAATCTCCTAGTCCGTGAGCAACAAAAATTCGTCTGAAGGTGTGGTGTCCTCTTGTTCTGTGCGCTTTCTCTGGAAGCTACAATCCTGAGCTGCTAGTAGTCGGCCATCTTGGATCTGTCTCTCATAACTTTCTTTATATGTCTTTTTATTTTCTGGTTCCTTTTACTTTGTTTTATACATAACCTTTAAGTAAGCTTTGAATTAGACAAAACTTGTTCACTTTTTTTTTTTTTAGATGGAGTCTTGCTCTTTTGCCCAGGCTAGAGTGCAGTAGCACAATCTCAGCTTACTGCAACCTCCACCTCCTGGGTTCAAGTAATTCCCCTGCCTTAGCCTCCTGAGTAGCTGGGACTACGGGCATGCACCATCACACCTGTCTAATTTTTTGTCTTTTAGTAGAGACAGGGTTTCTCCATGTTGGCCAGGATGGTCTCAATCTGACCTTGTGATCTGCCAGACTTGGCTGTCCAACCTGCTGGGATTACAGGTGTGAACCACTGCCCCTGGCTGCCATTTTTTAAAAAGGGCACACCCTTTTGTTTTTTAGCAAGAATTTTTTTTTTACAATATATATTTATTGGAAAATACCCAAATAATTACTTACTATTTAATCTAACTTTATATTCTAAATTATGACCAGTTTTATCTACAAGTATTTACTTCATTACATTTACCTAATTATTTTAATTGTTTGCATACATTATTTGTGAAAACTATGATAGTCATAATTTAAAGTTATGAAACCACCATTGCAGAATTATAACTGAGAGAGTGAAAAATGATTTGACCTAACTAACTTCATCTTGCTCTTAAGCTCTAAGCTGTCCTTATTCATTCCTGGCTATAGGCTGAACTCAGTTTGGGAGGAACTTAGTTCATAGCTTAGCTTTCAAACAAAGATTACAGTCCTTTCCCAAAAGAAACCTCTTTATTGCCTGTGGACTAAAGCCATAAGATTAGAAGTTATAATTCACTAAATTTAAGATGCAGCTATTTTCATTAAACCAATATCAATGTCTTATTTATTATAAATGACACAAGCCAATATTATTGTGTTTGGGGTTGGGTTTCAAGTTTTGTAACCCCTGTGCCAAATTTTGACACCTTATAGTATCTGGCAGAGAACTATGAAATTTCTTGATTAATAAATGCAAGCAAAATTGTATGCTGGAAATTGTTAAGACATTTCTAATATTACTTTACCAATAATTTTAAAACTAGCTTATTTATTAAAGATTTTACTTAAGTTACATGAACTTGAAAGAGCATTTGACTAGTCTTTTAGTATCTGATTTAAGTGCTTTTATTTTTTTAAGCCCATTAATTAGAGCACTTTTATATATTTTTAGTAGTGAAACATTGTGTACACAACACATAAATAGGTAGACATATTAGGCATGCCAATAGAAGTACATTTTGTAGATTCATAAAAACCTTTTTTTTTTCCTATCAGACTTTCAGATTCTTGATAACCTGTTTTACAACCCTGGGCAACTGTCAGCTAAATAGCCTTAAATTTGCATGTTAAAGGAAGCAACTCAAGTGAAAGTCAAATAGCAGAGTTTACATTATAAGGTGTGGAGAGAAAGTTTGGATTATAGAAATTATAAAGGCCTTTTAAATACACACACACACACCCCCCAACACCCTATGGCTTGTACTTCAGAATTTTTAGCCATGAGATAAATAGAAATTTCCCAGCTTGCAAAAAGAGCTTGTTGTATCTATAATAGTGATTTTTTCTTAATAGAAAAATAACAGCAGATTGAGAGCAGGTAGAAAGAAAAAATAAAGGAGAAGAGTACTTAGGAACTTTATACTTTGCATGTCAACCTTAGGCCGCTTTTTCCTTAATGTAAATGTGTACAAAGACTATATTATTTCCATGTTACATAAACTTTGGCAAGTAGAGGTGCTGTAAAACCTATGGAGTGTTCAAAAGGGGGTCGTTCTCCTTGTTTTCTCCTCATTCTTCAGTATTTGTTTCCTGCCCTTTTTCTTTCCTTCTTAAAAGGAGGAACTGAGCTGTGGTCTAGGGTTTTTGTGTGGCGGATCCATATGTGTTGCTTGTGGACAGGACTACACAGTATATTACCACTGAGTTGTTTCTACCCTTTTATGTGTCTTAGTTTCTCTGTCCAGAGGTCTGACCTCAGAGAGTGCTCAAAATACTGGGTGATCAGTTCTTATAGGTGTTTCCTGGATGAGCCATTTAAAACATTAATTTCTGTTGGGGATTTCCATGCAGAGTCGCTGCATGTCATTGGAGGGATTAATCCCCAGAGACCCCTATGTGGCCACCGGTCACCCAGGGGCACCTTTCGGCTGGGAGGAGCAAAATGCCCTTTCTCTTCTGAGCTGAGAACACTCAGTCTTTCATTAACGTATGAAAACAGCATTTCGGTTCCTTACACAAATGCACCCAGTCAAACCAAATTAAGATTAAATTTGGGAGAAAAAGCAATAGGGAAGACCCTTTAGAATGCATGTCTGAACTAGAATTAGGATCCTTAAACAACAGCTTCAGACAGGAACAAATAGCGAAAAAAAAAACCCACACACACCCACCCACCCACCCAACAGTAGGATCACTGAGCACTCTAATGGCAAGGAGAAATTAAGACCAGCTGGTTAATCTTAACTTTAGCCAAGACAATCTCCAATTCAGTTACTTACCTAGGGATGAGTCTCAGGCTGAAGACTGCTCTCTACCATCCTAGAAGGAGAAAAAGAAAAACCTCATCTCAAACTCCATAAAGGAGTTACCTGTCTGTTATCATCATAGAAGCAGGGAAAACACTTGCCTTTGTTTTGCTGGAAGCAGGTAAAACTCCAAAAAAAACAAGGAGTTATACAGCAAAATAAACTTTAGATCTCAACTGAATTTTGGGAGGTCAGGGATTCTCTGGAGGGGGTGCTCTCAGACCTCAGCAAATTTTCCTATTGGTTTGTGCCATAAAGGTAGCTCATGCTGGTACCAAGCACCGATAGAAAACTTGGCAAAAGTCAAGGGCATCTCCACTCAGAATATCCCCATGGTTACCAAAATGTGAATGCAGAAAATCTGAGACTGGTCTCAGTTAATTGAGAAAGTTCATTTTGCCAAGGTTGAGGACGTGCCCGTGACACAGCCTTAGGAAGTCCTGATGACATGTGCCCAGGGTGGTCGGGGCACAGCTTGGTTTTACACATTTTAGGGAGACATGAGACATCAATCAGTATGTGTTAAGGAGTACATTAGTTCCATCCAGAAATGCGGGGACAACCCAAAGGAAGCACCCCTCCCTACCCTGTTACCCTGGGGGCTTCCAGGTCACAGGTAGGTGAGAGACAATGGTTACAATCTTCTGAGTTTCTGAAGAGTCTTTCCAAAGGAGGCAGTCAGAATATGCATCTATCTCTGTGAGCAGAGGGATGACTTTGAATAGAATGGGGGATATATTTTTCCTTGAGCAATTTCCAGCTTGAAGGAGCCCAAAATATTTTCCTTTCACAGTAACAGGCTAAAAATTATTATTTTTTTTTCTTGAGGCAGAGTCTCACTCTGTTGTCCAGGCTGGAGTGCAGTGGCGTGATCTTGGCTCACTGCAACCTCCACCTCCCGGGTTCAAGTGATTCTTGTGTCTCAGCCTCCCAAGTAGCTGAAATTACAGGTGTGCACCAGCCTTTTTTTTTTTTTTTTTTTTTTTTTTTTTTGAGATATTTTGCTCTTGTTGCCCAGGATAGAGTGCAGTGGTGTGATCTCGGCTCACTGTAACCTCCACCTCCTGGGATCAGGTGATTCTACTGCCTCAGCTTCCCAAGTAGCTGGGATTACAGGTGCCTGCCACCACACCCAGCTCATTTTTGTATTTTTAGTAGAGACAGGGTTTCACTATGTTGACCAGACTGGTTCTGAACTCCCGACCTCAGGTGATTTGCACATCTCGGCTTCCCAAAGTACTGGGATTACAGGCATGAGCCACTGCACCTAGCCTAATTTTTTATTATTAGTAGAGATGGGGTTCACCATGTTGGCCAAACTGGTCTCGAATTTCTGACCTCAAGTGATCTGCCAGCCTCGGCCTCCCAAAGTGCTAGAATTATGGCATGAGCCACTGCGCCCATCCAGAATTGCTTGTTTTTAAAGTATGATTTGGACATCTGTGTAATATTATTGTTTCACTCAAAGCTGTCATGTTAGAAACAGTCACAGGGTAGGCAATGTAAGGTCCTTTAGGCTGATTGACGGCACCATGGCTTGCACGTACACCTCTGGAAGGCCTTCCAGAATTAGAAAACCTGAAGTAGCTGGAAGATCATGAAAAGCAGAAGAACAATCAACTCCTGCGGTGCCTAACTAACCTGAGACATTCTTCTGTTGTTTCTTATTCCGGCCCCAGTTGATAAGCCCATTGGACTTTGTAACTGACCTTAGTCAACCTTGTGACCCCAGACCTTACGACCCCCTCCCAGCTTGCAAAAAACTGCCCTAAACTTTAACTTTCCACTGCTTACTCCAAACCTATAAAACCAACTCCTATTCCTCTGCCCTTCGCTGACTCTTTTTGGACTCAGCTGCACCTGGGTGAATAAACAGCCATGTTGCTCACAGAAAGCCTGTTTGGGGGTCTCTTCATTCAGAGCATGCGTTTTAACATTTGGTGCCAAAAACCCGGGACAGGGGTACTCTTTTGGGGATACCAGACCCCTGTCCCTGCTCTCCCTCTGTGAAGAGACATACCTATGACCTAGGCTCATCGGACCAGCCCACGCATCTACTCACCATCCTCAGATCAGGTAAGCATTTTGCCTCAACTCTCTTCTTTAGCCTCTCTCGCTACCTGTCAGCCTCTTTCTCCTATCAGTTTCATTTTCCTCTCCCTTTCAGCAGAGACAAGAAAGACAGGACTTTCCATGAGGTTCATGACCGGAAAAAAATCCTACATAGGTCACAGAACCAGGAAGACAGTCTTCCCTCAGTGATTGATCATTGTGGAGACATCTGCTCTGGTCACTCACTCTCACTCATAGGTGATGGGTCAACATGGGAGGATGTCCCCTTAGACCACTTCACCCCAGATTCAGACCAAGGTTTAGACTGGGCCACCTGCTAAGCTGCTTGGTCGCGCGTTCAATTTCCTTGTCTCTGCCGCTCTTCTTAAACTATGGGCAACCTCCCACCCTCCATTCCTCCCTCCTCTCCCTTAGCCTGCATTCTGAAAAGGCTCAAACCCCTCCAACTATCACCTGACCTAAAACCTAAGCGTTTTATTTTTGTCTGCAATACCACTTGGCCACAATATAAATTGGACAATTGCTCTAAATGGCCAGAAAATAATACCTTCTATTTTTCTGTCCTGCAGGATCTAGACAACTTCTGTCGTAAAATGGGCAAATGGTCTGAAATTCCCTATGTCCCGCCATTTTGTTTACACTCCACTTCCTCCCTAATCTCTGCTCTCAATGCAACCCATCCTAAATTTTCCTTCTCTCCCTTCCATCTCCTCTCCTGTCTCTGCCGGTGACCTAGAATCCTCCTTGTCCATCGACCCTTCCAACCTTTTTCCTCCCTGCCTGTCTGAACCAGACACTAATCCAGGCCCTAACCACCCCCCTCCCCGCAGCTTCCCTCCTCTTCCTCTGCCCACAACCCACCTCCTTATGCCCCTCCTGTCACCTCCCCACCTCATACCTGGTCCGGCTTACAGTTTAATCCTGTGGCTAACTCTGCCCCTGCCCAATAAATCTTCGAGAGGTGGCTGGAGCCGAAGGCATAATTAGGGTGTATGTTCCTTTCTGTTTATCCAGCTTTACCAAATCAGCCAACAATTAGGCTCCTTTTCATCAGATCCTACTAAATATATCCAAGAGTTCCAATACTTAACCCAGTCCAGTAATCTCACCCGGAGTGACTTAAATGTCATCCTTATTTCTCTCAACCCTGAAGAATGCTTAATATGCATTTGTCACATTACAAAAAGCTACAGAAATTAGAATCTGGCCCTCAAACCCCACAACAGGAATTAATCAACCTTGATTTCAAGGTATTCAATAATAGGGAAGAAGCTGCCTGGTTGCAACCTATCTCAGAACTACAGGTGCTTGCCTCTGCCGTAAGACAAACCCCAGCCACACCACTGGCTCACAAAGACTTCAAAGCACCCAAATTGCAGCATCCAGCCACCCCTCCTGGACCTTGCTTCAAGTGTCAAAAACCTGGCCAAGGAATGCCCGCAGCCCGGGATTCCTCCTAAGCCCTGCCCTGTCTGTGTGGGGCCCCCACTGGAAGTCAGACTCTCTGACTCATGTCACTGCGGCTTGGTAGCTAAAGACTGTTGCTGCCCAAACATCTCGGAGGCCTCCTGGACCATCATGGAAGCAGAGCTTTGGGTAACTCTTATGGTGGAGGGTAAGTCTATCCCTTTCTTAATTAATATGGGGGCCACCCAATCCACGTTGCCTTCTTTTCAAGGACCTCTCTCCTTGGCCTCCTTAACTGTTGTGGGAATTAACGGCAAGGCCTCCAGGCCTCTCAAAACTCCCCAAATCTGGTGTCAGGCCAGCACTCCTTTCCACATTCTTTCCTCATTATCCCCCGACTTGTCCAGTTTCCCTGTTAGGCCAAGATATCCTAGCCAAATTGTCTCCCTCTTTAACTGTTCCTGGGCTACAGCCACACCTCATTGCCACCCTCCTTCCCGAACCCATACCTCCCTCAATAGTTCCTTATGTTTCCCTACCTTAATCCTAGGATGCAGTACACCACCTCCCCATCCCTTACTATCAGTCACTCAACCTTCATCATCCCCTTAAAACCTAACGACCCTTACCCCACCCAGCACCAGTACCCCATCCCACAATAGATTTTAAAAGGTCTAAAGCCTGTTATCACCCATCTGTTGCAACGTGGCCTTTTAATTCCTACAAACTCTCCTTACAATTCCTCTATCCTGGCTGTCCAAAAACCAGACAAACTCTACAGACTAGTCCAAGACCTCCACCTCATTAATCAGATTGTACTTCCCATCCACCTGGTTGTACCAAACCCATATACCCTCCTATCTTCCATACCCTCTTCCACAACTGACTATTCTGTTCTTGACCTCAAAAACGCTTTTTTCTAAAGCCCAAATTTCTTCCCCATCTGTTGTAATCCTTCACCAGCATACAGGTGCTCTCCCTGCCAGCCGTATCCAGTTAATTTCCCAAACCCCAACCCCATCCAGTAAACAACAGCTTCCCTCCTTCCTAGGCATTGTAGGATACTTTCACCTCTGGATACCAGGTTTTGCCTTCCTAAACAAACCACTTCATGAACTTACAAAAGGAAACTTAGCTGACCCCATAGACCAAAAATCCTTCCCCCATTCTTCTTTCCATTCTCTAAAAAAGGCCTTAGAGACTGCTCCTATTTTAGCGCTCCCCAACTCCTCTCAACCCTTCTCTCTACACAGCAGAAATAGAAGGCTGTGCCGTTGGAATTCTTACACAGGAGCCAGGCCCAAGGCCTGTAGCCTTTTTATCCAAAAACTTAACCTCCTGGGCTGGCCCTCATGACTATGTGTGGCAGCAGCTGCTGCCCTGAAACTCTTAGAATCCCTCAAAATCACAGGCTCTGCCCCACTTACCCTCTAGAGCTCTCACAACCTCCAAAGTTTAGTTTCCTCTTCACACCTTACACGCTTACTTTCAGCACCTCGCCTTCTCCAGCTTTACTGAAGTCTTTTTATTGAAACCCCCACAGTAACCACTGCTCTTGGACTTGACTTTAGCCCAGCCTCTCACGTAATACCCAACACAAACCCTGAACCCCATGACTGTATCGCCCTAATCCACAGAACATCCTCCCCATTTTCCCGTATTTCTCTTTTTCCTATTCCAGACCCAGACCACACATGGTTTATTAATGGCAGTTCCTCCAAGCCCAGTCGGTTGGCAGTGGCCAAAGCTGTCTATGCTGTTATATCCCACTCATCTATTATTAAGGCTGCCACACAACCCTCTTCCGCCACTTCTCAGCAAGCTGAACTGATTGCCTTAACCCATGCTCTTAACTCCTGTCAAAGGATTACACGTTAATATCTATACTGTCTCTAAATATGCCTTCCACATCCTACACCACCATGTGCCATATGGGCAGAAAGATTTTCTCACCACATAGGAGTCTTCTATTAATAATCAGTGCCCCCTTAATAAAGGCCATCCTTAAGGCTGTTCTCCCAGCCAAGGCCAGAGTTATCCACTGCAGACGACTCAGGATTTGAGCCACTCCTAAAAAACCCACAGGATATATAGCCCCTTTGAGCTCCTATATGGTTGTACCTTTCTGCTTGTAATAGTCACCAAGAGGAATGGTGTCTGGGATAAGCCTTATTCCAGACACCAGTCCTCTTGGTGACCCTATTCCAGTCCTTCAACAGGCCAGACTTGAAATCCACTAGGCTGCTAATTTCCTCTTACCCCCTCTAGATACCCGGCCATATGAAAACACTCTAGCCGGAAGGTCAGTCCTAGTTAAAAGCCTAACCCCTCAATCTCTGCAACCTCAGTGGACAGGACCCTTCCTGGGCATCTATAGCACCCCAGCCACTATCTGTCTACAAGACCCTCCCCAGTGGGTCCATCATTCCAGAATAAAGCTGTGTCCATCACAATCGGCCTGACTCCTGTGCCTCCTCCTGGACGTCGCAAGTACTCTACCCCACTTCTCTTAAACTGACCCATATCCCTGAAGTGGAAGAATAACCCTATATAAACCTAACATACCCTTTACTTTCATTAGGCCTCTTTTTCCTAACACCACTGTTTAACGCAGTCACCCCTACTACGTAAACCACACCTCAGAAAGTCTCTGTTTCTATTATTTTCTGTCTAACTGTGCTCAGATTCATTGTACCCATTTACTTTTACATGCCCTGCTTTTAAGTTGCCAGTTTACACTTTTCCTCCAGGCATTTATAGCTGATATTTCACTCTTAATCTTGCTCACGCTGTCTGTTCACACCCCATCTTGTTAATGAAAGTGAGTGGTTACTTACAGGTACCACACGCTTCCTCGTGCACCATGAAAACAAAAGCTCTCCCTCCACACAGTTACCCTACCAAACCCTGCTACAACCTTTAACAGCTGCAGCCCTTGCCGGTTCTCTTGGCATTTGGGTCCAAACACTTTCTCACCTTTTCAGTTTACACTTCCAGTTCTGTCTAAACCAAGGACTTTTATTTCCTCTGTGGTTCTTCTTACGTCTGCCTTCCTACCAACTGGGCAGACACTTGTACCCTAGTTTTCCTTACTCCCAAAATTCAGTTTGCCAACGGAGATGAAAGCCTCCTTATTGTCCTTGTGGTCCCGACACGACACAAGAGGGTCATTCCATTGATCCCCTTACTTGTAGGGTTAGGAATTACTACTGCGCTCAGCACAGACATAGCAGCCCTTACCACTTGAATCATCACCTTCTGTACCCTCTCTAAAGATTTCTCTGCTAGCATTGCAGAATTAACTGAATCACTATCTCTTCTTCAAGCCCAAGTAAATTCCGTAGCTGCAGTTGTCCCCCTACAGAGGTTTTGATTACTGACTGTTGAAAAAGGAGGTCTTTGCTTGTTCCTAAATGAATGTTGTTTTTATGTAAACCAATCAAGCCTTGTATATGATGTCATTAATACATTAAAAGACAGAGCCCAAAAGCTCACTAATAAAGCAAATGGTTATTCGGACCTGGCTGGACTGGCTGAACACTCTCTAACTGGGAGTCATGGCTTCTTTTAATCCTTAGTAACTCTGATACCTGTCTTTCTCCTTTTCTTATTTGGCCAATAAAATCTCTCAATTCCTACAAAATCATATGCAAGCTATAACCAATCAGTCAGTAGGACAAATCCTCCTTCCATCAACCCTGCAATATCACCCCTTTCCCTGAGATCTCCCAGCAGTATAAATTCTTTCCTATTTTTAGGTTTCTGCACCATCCCCAGTCCTGCTCGAAGAAGCTCTAAGAAACATCACCCCATCACCCCTCTGTGCCGGCCTTCCTGATATTTCACTGCCCTCCACTCTTCATTTCTTTTTCCTTTATATAACTCATATAAAAAGACAGGAATGTAAGGTATTTTAGGCTGATGGTGCCATGGCCCTCACATACACCTCTAGAGGGCCTTCCAGAATTAGAAAACCTGAAGTAGCTGGAAGATCATGAAAAGCAGAAGAACGCTGGGTGCAGTGGCGCTTGCCTGTAGTCCCAGCTACTCGGGAGGCTGAGGTGGGAGGATCGCTTGAGCCCAGGATTTCTGGGCTATAGTGCGCTATGCCAATCGGGTGTCTGCACTAAGTTCAGCATCAGTATGGTGACTTCCTGGGAGCGGGGGACCACCAGGTTGCCTAAGGCGGGGTGAACCGGCCCAGGTCAAAACTCCCATGCTGATCAGTAGTGGGATCATGCCTGTGAGTAGCCATTGCACTCTAGCCTGGGCAACATAGCAAGACCCCACCTCTTTAAAAAAAAGAAAAGCAGAAGAACGATCAACCCCTGCAGTGCCTAACTAACTTGAGACATTCTTCTGTTGTTTCTTACCCCAGCTCCCATTGATAAAGCCATTGGACTGTGTAACCAACTTTGGTCAACCTTGTGACTCCAGACCTTATGACCCCCTCCAAGCTTGCAAACCTACGATGCCCTCCCAGCTTGCAAAAAACTGACCTAAACTGTAACTTCTGTAACTTTCCATTGCTTAACCCAAACCTGTAAAACCAACTCCCATTCCTCTGCCCTCCGCTGACTCTCTTTTCGGATTTAGCCCACCTGCACCTGGGTGAATAAACAGCCATGTTGTTCACACAAAGCCTGTTTGGGGGTCTCTTCATTCAGAGCGCACGTTTTAACAGGCAAAATATTAATTATATTAGAGATAAAAACCTTCAGATTTGTAGAGTTGGCATATATAGTGCTTTCTACCACATTTTCAAAGGAATGAAGAATTGTGACATTATAGCATTTTGCAATATATAAAAAGCACCTGAAAGGAGCATAGTTATCTCTTCTTAACAATTTTCAGGTCTTTACAGAGGGTCAGTCTTTTTCCTCTTATTTTAACCCATGATATTTACAAATTATAACAATCAAATAGTGGTTCTCAGATGCCTGTGTATGCCCCTTCTGAGGATCCAATCTGGCAGCTTGCACAAAAGAGTTGTACACTTTATCTTAGTCTCCCCCACAGTTTGACTTTTAGTTGTCTCAATTTACATAATTTTGTATTACCTACTTCTTAACAGGTTTTTATGCCTATTATTGTTTTAATAGATTTGTCTTTTGGGCTCCATACTAGGGTTATGGGTAAATTGCATACTGTAATTACAGTATTAGAGTATTCTGGGTTTGTCCATGTACTTTATCAGTGGGTTTCATATCTTCAAATGTTTTCCTATTTGCTCGTGAGTGTTTTCTTTCTGTTTGAAGAACTCCCTTTAGCATTTCTTGTAAGATAGGTTTCGTGGTGGTAAATTCTCTCAACTTTGGTTTGTCTGAGAAAGACTTTATCTCTCCTTCATATTGAAGGACAGTTTTGCTGGGTACAGTATTTTTTGAATTGCAGTTTCTTTTTCTTTCAGCACTTTCAAAATGCTGTTCTACACCCTCCTGGCCTGTATGGTTTCCTGTATGGTTTTTTGCATGTGGTTCCTGTGAGGCTTCTTCATTGAGAAGTGTGTTGCCAGACAAATTGGAGCTCCTTTATATGTTATTTGCTTCTTTTTTCTTGCTGCTTTTAGGATTCTCTCTTTGTTGACCTTTAAGAGTCTGATTATTATATGCCTTGGGGTCTTATTTGAGTCAGATCTGATATTTTGTGATTTTCCTGTTCCTGAATATTTATATCTTTCTTAAGTTGTAGAATGTTTTCTGTTATTTCTTTGACTAATCTTTCTACCCTTTGCTCTTGCTCAACTGTCTCTTGAACACCAATAATTCTTAGTTTTCGCCTTTTCAGGTAGTTTTCAATACCTAATGGGCAATCTTCATGGCTTTTCATTATTTTTTTTTTCACCTCTGACTATGTGTTTTTTGTTTTTTGTTTTTTCTGAGGCAGTCTCTCTCTCTTGCCTAGGCTGGAGTGCAGTGGCGTGATCTTGGCTCACTACAACCTCTGCCTCCTGGGTTCAAGCGATTCTCTTGCCTCAGCCTCCCGAGTAGCTGGGACTACAGGCGCCCACCACCACGCTCAGCTAATTTTTATATTTTTAGTAGAGACAGGCTTTCACCATGTTGGTCAGGCTGGTCTCAGACTCCTGACTTTGTGATCCACCCTCCCCGGCTTCCCAAAGTGCTGGGATTACAGGCATGAGCCAGTGTGCCCGGCCTTTTTTTGTCTTGCTCTGTCACCCAGACTGGAGTGCAGCGGCACAATCTTGGCTCATTACAACTTCCACCTCCCTAGTTCAAGCAATTCTCCTGCCTCAGTCTCCTGAGTAGCTGGGATTACAGGTGCCTGCCACTATACCCAGCTAATTTTTTTTTTTTTTTTTGAGATGGTATCTCACTCTGTCACCCAGGCTGGAGTGCAGTGGTGTGATTTTGGCTCACTGTAACCTCTGCCTCCTGGGTTCAAGTGATTCTTCTGCCTTTGCCTCCTAAGTAACTGGGACTACAGCATGCAGCATCACGCCCAGCTACTTCAGATTTGTGGAGTTGGCATATTAGTGCTTTCTACGGCATTTTCAAAGGAATGAAGGATTGTAACATTATAACATTTTGCAATACATAAAAAGCACCTGAAAGGAGCATAGTTCCTCTCTTCTTATCAATTGTCAGGTCTTTACAGAGGGTCAGTCTTTTTCCTTTTATTTTAACTCATGATATTTATGAATTATGACAGTCAAATAATGGTTCTCAGATGCCTGTGTGTGCCCCTTCTGAGGATCTAATCCGTCTAACCTGGCAGCTTGCACAAAAGAGTTATAGTTATTGCTGGCTGCTAACTCTTTGGGGTAGCAATTGGGGTCCTGAAATCCCAGTTGCTTAATGCTAGAAGATTACAGTGAAGGAGCCTAAGGTGTTAAAAATGTTTGCTCTTTTCACATCTACTTTTCATTTGTTCATCGTTAAGTCAGCAGACGTTTATTCAGCATCAAGCTTGTATATAGCACAGGAAACGGAGATGAATCAAGTGGCCTTTCTTAGGTCACCAGAGAGAGACCACCTGTGGACAGGTCAAGTGCAACTGAGGGTTCTGGGAGCTTTGGCAGGAGGCTCCAGACAATTCTGTGCTTTCTCTTGATCTAATTTCTTACCCTCAGGTTGAGAAACACCTGATGTAGACATTGCAGCAGTAGAGGATGCTTATAGCAGCTGAGGACAGATGTGAGGACAGATCATTCCAGCAGACTCCATTCAACATGGAATGCTTTATGGTGAATGAGGAACTGTTACCTCTTTAGGTCTTATCTCATAACTGCCTTGAGATGCAGGTAGAATGAGGATCCACTCATTCTGGAGGTGAGAAAACTGGGGTCCAAAGGGGATAAGTTCCCAAGTCAAACAGAAAGTAAATGGTGGCAACATTTTTACTCCAAATCAGTTGCTGTGACATGCAGGAACTATAACAAGCATTTTATTTGTCATGCTGGACTGCCTTAGTTTAAGGAATCCATATTTATAAAAACCCAGGTTTACTAATTCAACCAGGTTTAAATGGTGAATATTTGCATTGCAGAAGGATTTTCCAGGCTGGGCATGGTGGCTCACGCCTGTAATCCCAGCACTTTGGGAGGCTAAGGTGGGTGGGTCACCTGAGGTCAGGAGTTCGAGACCAGCCTGGCCAACATGGTGAAATGCCATCTCTACTAAAAATACAAAACTTAGCCAGGTATGGTGGTGCATGCCTATAATCCCAGCTACTTGAGAGGCTGAGGCAGGAGAGCCACTTGAACCTGGGAGGTGGAGGTTGCAATGAGCCAAGATCACGCCCAGCCTGGGTGACAGAGTGAGACTCTGTCTCAAAAAAATAAAAAGGTTTTCTAGTGAAGGTAGGTATTGTAACTTGGAGCATACAGATGGGCTTCAAGGGTTTTGTAGGTCTCCTCAAATCATTTCCACAATTTTGTATATGCTTGCCTTTTAGCAGACATAGTAATAATTAGATTTCCAAAGGAATCTATACAGAGAAAAGGTAGACACCCCCACTATTCTAGTAGATTTAAAAAAATCAACATGTAAAATTTTAAATTGTGGTACTTAATGGAGTGTTTCTCAGTATCTCTTCAGAAAACGTGTTTAAAAAGAAAACATTTAAATGCAGTTTTATGGGAAAATGTAACCTTTCTTAGTATGTTGCGTATGGTAGAATATTATACTATGTAGAAGCATCTCAGTTAATGAAAAGGGGAATTTTAAAAGGTCACTTTGTTTTCCGTTGCTGGATAAGGAGAGATAAGGAAAATTAAACTACAGATGGTCCCCAACTTATGATGGTTCTGCTTAACCATTTTTCAACTTTATGATGCAAAAGTAATACGCATGTGGAAACTGTACTTATTACCCATACATCCATTCTGTTTTTCACTTTCAGTACAATATTAATAAATTACATGAAATAGTCAATACTTTATTATAAAATGAGTTTATCTGAGATGATATTGCCTAACTGTAGACTAGTATAAGCATTCTGAGCATGTTTAAGGTAGGTTAGGTTCATCTATGATGTTTGGTAGGTTAGGTGTATTCAAGGCATTTTTAATTTATGACATTTTCAATTTATGATGGGTTTATTGGGTTTGTAGTTATTGCTGGCTGCTGACTCTTTGGGGTAGCAATTGGGGTTCTGAAATCCCAGTTGCTTAAAACTAGAAGATTACAGGGAGGGAGAATATTTAAAGCATTGAGAGAAAAGAAAACCCACCAACCTGGAATTCTGTACCCTGCACAGTTAAAGTAGGGGAGAAAGAGGGACTTTCTCACACCAAAAATAAATTAAATTGAAGGAATTTGTTGCTAGTAGATGTGCCTTGCAAGAAATGTAAAAAGTTTTTCAGAGAGAAAGAAAATGATGAGTCGGAAACTCTGATCTACATGAAAGAAGAACATTGAAAAAAGAATAAGTGAAGGTAAAAGAAAAACATTATTTTTCTTATTCCTAATAGACCTAACAGATAAAATTTGTTCACAATAATAATAGCAACAATTTATTTTATTAGGTATACTTTTATATACCAATACATATGTATACAAATGAACATATATATGTGTTTATGTATTTTTTGTTATAAGTGAAATAAATGACAGCAACAGTACAAGGGAAGAGAGGGAAAAATCAGGAATATTTTGTTCTTATAAGGTACTTGCAATACCTGTGGAGTCCTGTAGTGTTATTTAAAAGTAGTCTTGGATTCACTGGAAATGTATACGGTAAACTCTAGGGCAACCACTAAAGATTTTTTTTAAAGAAGCATAATTGGCTGAGGCAAGTGGATCACCTGAGGTTGGGAGTTCAAAACCAGCCTGATCAACATGGAGAAACCCCGTCTCTACTAAAAATACAAAAATTAGCCAGGCATGGTGGCACATACCTGTAATCCCCGCTACTCTGGAGGCTGAGGCAGGAGAATTGCTTGAACTTGGGAGGTGGAGGTTGTGGTGAGCCAAGATTGTGCCATTGCACTCCAGTCTGGGAAACAAGAGTGAAACTCCACCTCAAAAAAAAAAAAAAGCAGCATAATTGATAAGCTGTGAAAGAAGAGAAAATAAAATCATGTAAAATGCTCAGTTAACCACAATGGGCAGAACAACTGTGGAAGACAAAAAGAGAAGCAAAGAACAAGGACAGCAAACAAAACAGTAACAAATATGATAGCAGTTAATCCAGCTATATCAATAATCACTTTAAATGTCAATGTTTTTGTGAGTTACATCAGTTAAAAGGCAGAGATTGTGAGAAGTTATAAAAAATAAGACCCAAATATATGTTGTCTGCAAGAAACCCACTTTAAGTATAAACACACATAGATTAAAAGTAAAGAGATAAAGAAAGATCCATCATACTAACACTAATTAAAGAAAGTGGGAGTAGCTATACTTCTATACAGGGCAGACTGCAGAGCAAGGAAAGTTATCAGGGATAAAGAGCATTACATTATGACAACAGATCAGTACTCCAATAAGACCACAATCTTTAATGTATATACACGTAATAGAGCATCAAAACATGTGAGGCAAAAACTGATAGAACTGCACGGAGAAAGAGATGAATCCACTATTATATTTGGAGATTTCAATGCTCCTTTATCAGAAAGACAGATCGGCATGCAGAAAATTATTAAGAACATAGTTCAACTCAACAGCAGTCAATTGGATATAATTAACATGTATAAACTACTTTGTTCAACAACACAACAACAGCAGATTATACATTCTTCCCAAGTGAATGGAACATTCACTTAGACCACAAAACACACCTTAATAAATATAAAGGAGGCTTTTTTCAAGTGGCCAGGAAGATGGCAGACATTAGACCGAGCGTGCCTACCAAAAGCAGCTGACTGTCTTTCAAAACAAGAAGAGGGTCCTGCTGGGAAAAAGTGGCAAGACAAAGCTCCTGTGGTACTACAAGAACATTGGTCTGGGCTTCAGGACACCCAAAGAGGCTATTGAGAGCACCTACATTGACAAGAAATGCCCCTTCACTGGAAATGTCTCCATTTGAGGGCGGATCCTCTCTGGCGTGGTGACCAAGATGAAGATGCAGAGGACCATTGTCATCCGCCAAGACTACCTCCATTACATCCGCAAGTACAGCCGCTTCAGGAAGCACCGCAAGAACACGTTTGTACACCTGTCCACCTGCTTCAGGTACGTCCAGATTGGTGACATCATCACAATGGGCGAGTGCCAGCCCCTGAACAAGACGGTGTGCTTTGGTGTGCTCAAGGTCACCAAGGCCGCCAGCACCAAGAAGCAGTTACAGAGGTTCTGAGGCTGGACATTGGCCCCCTCCCCACAATCAAATAAAGTTATTTTCCCATTCCCTAAATAAATAGGAACAGAAATACATTGTCTGCTTCCAGACCACAATGGAATTGAACTAGAAATCAGTAACAGGGCCGGGTGTGGTGGCTCACGCCTGTAATCCCAACACTTTGGGAGGCTGAGGTAGGCAGATCATGAGGTCAGGAGATTGAGACTATCCTGGCCAGCATGGTGAAACCCCGTCTCTACGAAAAATACAAAAATTAGCGGGGTATGGTGGCACGTGCCCGTAGTTCCAGCTACTCGGGAGGCCAAGGCAAAAGGAATTGCTTGAACCCGGAAGGCAGAGGTTGCAATGACCCAAGATTATGCCACTGCACTCCAGCCTGGCGACAGAGTGAGACTCTGTCCCCCACACACAAAAAAAAAAATCAGTAACAGGTAACTGGAAATCCCCAAATAGTGATTAAACAACATACTTGTAAATAACACATGTGTTAAAGAAGAAATCTCAAGAGAAAATTAAAAATATTTTGAACTAAAAGAAAACAAAAACATACCTTACCAAATTTGCAGAATATAGCAAAAACAGTGATTAGAAGGAAATTTGTAGCACTGAATGCATATATTACAAAAGAATAAAGATCTAAAATCAACAATCTAAGCTTATACTTTAGGCAAATAGAAAAAGAAGAGAAAATTAAATCCAATGTAAGCAGAAGAAAAATAATAAAAATTAGAGCAGGAATCAGTGAAATTGAGAATAAGAAATCAATAGAGAAAAAATCAACAAAACTAAAAGCTGGTTCTTTGAAAAATAATAAAGTCAATAAGCCTGTAGTCAGGCTAAGAAAGTTAAATATTAAGGCACAAACGACTAATAACAGAAATGAAAGTGAGGACATCACTACAGAGCTTATGGATAGACATCAAACGAATAATAAAAGTAACCAGGCATGGTGGCTTATGCCTGTAATCCCAGCACTTCTGGAGGTTGAGGCAGGCAGATTACCTAGGGTCAGGAGTTCGAGACCAGCGTGGCCAACATGGTGAAACCCGGGAGGTGGAGGTTGCAGTGAGCTGAGATCATGCCACTGCACTCCAGCCTGGTGACAGAATGAGACTCTGTCACCAAAAAAAAAAAAAAAAAATTACAGTATGAACAAGTTTTTAATGAGGCAGACTATAGAACTTGATCAAATATATCAACTAAATAGATATTCCATGTTTACAGACAGAACAACTCAATAATGTCAAGATATAATTTCTTCCTAATTTATCTATAGAGTCAATGCAATCTCAATCCAAATCCCAACAAGTTATTTTATGGATATTGAAAAACTGATTCTAAACTTTATATGGAGAGGTAAAAGACCAAGAATAACCAACTCAATATTGTAGGAGAAACAAGTCAGAGAACTGACACTACCTGACTTCAAGACTTAGTATGAAGCTGCATTAATCAGGACAGTGGTACTGGTGAAACAACAAGTAGATCAATGGAACAGAAATGAGAGTCCAGAAATAGACTCACATAAATAGAGCCAGCTGATCTTTGACAGTGGAGAAAAGGTAAGTCTTTTCCTTGAATGCTACTGGAACACTATCTACATGCAAAAAAAGAACCTAAACACAGACTTTACACCTTTATTCTTTTTTTTTTTTAAGCTATTTTCTGGGGAGACTTTACACCTTTCACGGAAGTTAACTCAAAAATGGGTTACAGATCTAAATATAAAATGCAAAACTACAAAACTCCTAGAAAACAAGAGAAAATTTGATGACCTCAGGTACAGTGGTGACTTCTGGGCATGATCCCTGAAAGAAATAATTGATAAACTGTACTTCATTAAAACTAAAAGCTTCTGGTCTGAGAAAGACTATGTCAAGAGAATGAGAAGACAAACTATAGACTAGTAGAAAATATTTCCAAAAGACACATTATAAAGGATTATTATCAGCTGGAATGGTGGCTCATGTCTATAATCCCAGCCCTTTGGGAGGCCAAGATGAGAGGACCACTGTGCCCAAGAGTTTGAGACCAGCCTGGGCAAGATGGCAAGACCCTGTCTCTGCAAAAGAGTTTTTTAAAAATTAGCTGGGGAGGAGAGATCCAAGATGGCCGATTAGCAACAGCTCAGGAATGTAGCTCCCAGTGAAAGCGCAGAGAACGAGTGGACGCCGCACTTTCCGAGGAATTTTTGTTGCCCACAGACTGGGAGATTCCCAGCAGAGGAGCCACACGGG